>JARFJB010000151.1:0-2500 GCA_036346205.1 Vesta saturnalis | reverse complement strand
ACACCCATCCACCACCCACATCCACCCACAACCACCCACTACCATCCACACAATCCACACATTCACCTACACCCACCCAATCCCACCCACACCCACCTACACATCCACCACACCACGCACGCACGCACGCACACGTGCACACGCTAGCGCACACATACACACAACACGTAGCACAGACACACACACATACGCACACACACACACACACACAGACTTACACACACACAAATATACCCATACTACAACCTACTCACCCACATTCACCCTCACCTACCACACCACCCACACCCACCCACGCCCACCTGCACACCACACAACCCACACCCACCCACACCCACCACAAACCAACGCAAATCACATGCCCTCACTCACCCACACCAACCCATACCCACCAACACCCATTCACACCCACACTCACCCACACCACCCACGCACACCCACACCCACCCACACTCACACACACACCACCACACCCTCCCACTCCAACACATCCACCCACACCCACCCACACCCACACAAAACACGCGGGCGCACACGCGCACACGCACACATGCACGCACGCACACTCGCATGCCCGCGCCCACGCTCGCACACACACACACGCACACACATACACACACGCGCATACCCACCCACACCCACACACACGCACACACACCACAACCTCACACCTACCCACATTCACACACACACACGCACACGTGCACACGCACACAAGCACACACACACACACTGACATACTGACAAACGCATACACACACCTGGCACGCCACGCACCCCACACCACCCACACCCATTAACACCAACCCACGCTCACCCATACCCACCTACGCCCACCCACACCCTCCCACACCCAGCCGCACCCACTCAAATCCTCCCACACTTATCCACATCCACACGCACTCACGCGCGCACGTTCGCATTCCGGCACGCACCCGCGCAGCGACGCACACACGCACATATACACACATGCTCGCGCGCACACACCAACCCACACCCACCTACAGCTACCCACACCGAGCCACACTTACCTACACCCACCCATACACACCCACACCCAACCACACCACCAACACCCATTTACACCCACCCACACTCACCCACATCTACCCACACCCACCCACATCCACCCACACTCGCCCACACCAACCCACACACAACCACGCACACACACACCTACACCCACCCACTCCCACCTACACCCACTTACACCCACCCACACCCTGTCACACCCACCCACACCCTGTCACACTTACCCACACCTACCCACCCCCACACACACACACACGCGCGCACACGCACGCATGCACACACGAACGCACTCATGCACGCACGCTCGCATGCACGCACTTACGCACACACGCGCCCTCGCGGATACTCACCACACACACACACACACACACACACACACACACACACACACACACACACACACACACACACAGACAACACACACACGCACACACACACGCACAAACGCATACACACACACCCACGCACGCATGCGCTCCCACACACACACATACACACACACACACACACTATTTTGAGTTAGGTCACTTGCAACTGATTTTAACCGCCTATTTAATTTATAATACCTTTTTGCTCCTTTAGAGTATTTATACTCACTGTTTTACAGGGACACACTTTTATAATAGTGCATTTCTTCCTAAAGAACTTTCGTCTGTTCCCATAAATTGGGATGTGCCTTTCCGATCCGTCTGTTGAGCGTATCATGCCATACTTCTACAGAATTTGTAGCCCGATGGCGTTCTCCATCGTAAACCCATATTCGACGAGAACTATTAATCCATTGTTCAATAAAATAATCGATGAATTTAATAATAGCTTAGGCGGTAGGAGAATTGTCCATGATACAACGCCAACCAACTGTAACTTTATCTTCTGGCAGATGAGGTAGTGCAGCACACCTCGTGTGGTTTCTTACTTCCTCGTTTTCCTTGTACAAGCCAAACAGCTTATTTAAAATGAAAACTACATCCTTTGATAACCGTAGCCGGAAAAACTTCTATAGCATTAAGTGCGTCAGCTTCAAATCCATAATACACTTTCTTGGTATGAATTTTTAACTTTGTTTTTTCGTAAGGAGGTAGCAGGTCGTACACGACAAGAATGGTTATTGTTCTGTCTTGTGTACTACCAATATCAACGTAATCCCATTGAATAGGAAGCAAGAAACCTCCAACCAATAAGTGACCTCCGTCCATTGCTAATATAAGAATTGTGTCTTCCATACCATCGCCAATGATGACATACTCTTTCATAAACTCTGGAACTTCGATATCATTTCGATTTTTCGGAAGCCAGCTAATACCTAGCAATTTGTGTCGCTCATTATATAATGCATGTTTCATTGATGTAAACTGTGAGATATTTGCAAGGAAATCCAAACCTCTATCACTAGCAAGCATCACCTTTTGACTATAAAGATAAGGAGTTTTCCACGTTTTGATTCCATCACTTCCACCACAAATTTTAA
>JARFJB010000150.1:177500-249298 GCA_036346205.1 Vesta saturnalis | reverse complement strand
TTTGTAGTTGGTGAGTGTGTGGTGGTGGGTGTGAGTTTGTATTTTTGTGTGGAGGGTTGTGTGAGGTGTGGTGTGTAATGTGAGTGTGAGTGTGTGTGTGTGTGATGTGGTGTGTGTGTGAGGTGTGAGTGTGTTTGGGTGTGTGAGAGTGTGAGTGGTGGTGTTGTGGATGTGTGGTGTTATTTGGGTGTGTGTGAGTGTGGTGATGTGATGTGTGGTGGGGTGTGAATGGGTGGTGGGTTTGTTGTGGTGTGGTGGTGGTGTGTGGTGTAAGTGTGTGGTGGTGGTGTGTAATGTGTGTGATGTGGTTGTTGGGTGTGAGTGTGTGGTGGTTTGGGTGTGAGTGTTGGAGTGTGGGTGGAGTGTGATGGTGTGAGTGGGTTGTGATGTGTGTGTGTTGTGTGTGTGGTGTTGTGTGTGTTGTGTGTGTGTGAGTGTGTGGTGTGTGTGTATGTGTGATGTGTGTGGTGGTGTGTGTGTGGGTGTGAGTGGTGAGTGTGTATGTGAGTGTGTGAGTGAGTGTGATGTGTTGTGAGTAGTGTGTGAGTGTGTGTTGATGTGAGTGTGAGTGTGTGAGGTGAGTGATTGTGTGGATGTGTGAGTGTGATGTTGTGATGTGTGATGTGTGTGTGTGTGTAGTGTGTGATGTGGTGGTGTGTGAGTGAGTGTGAGTGTGTGTGGTGTGAGTGAGTGTGTGAGTGTGTGAGTGTGAGTTGTTGTGATGTGTGTGTGTAGTGGGTGTAGTGTGTGTGGTGTGAGTAGTGTGAGTGTGTGTAAAGCTGGGGTTGTGAGTGTGGTAGTGTGTGTGTGTGTAGTGTGTGAATGAGTGTGATGTGTGTGTGAATGTGTGTAAGTGTGTGTGTGTGTGTGTGTGTATGTGTGTGTGTGTGTGTGTAGTGTGAGTGTGATGTGAGTGTGTGAGAGATGTGAGTAGTGTTTGTATGTGTAAGTGTGAGTGAGTGTGAGTGAGTGTGAATGTGGTGTGAGTGAGGTGTGAGTGTGTGAGTGAGGTGTGAGTGATGTGCGTGTGGTGTGAGTGTGAGTGTGAGTGTGAGTTTGAGTGATGTGTGTGTGTGTAATGTGGTGTGTGTGGAGTGTGTGTGTGTGTGTGTGTGTTGTGTGTGTGAGTTGTGTGTGTGTGAGTGTGTAGTGTGTTGTGAAGTGTGTTGTGAAAGTGTGTAGTGTGATGTGAGATGTGAGTGTGTTGTGATAGTGTTGTAGTGTTAGTGTGTTGTGAGTGTGTGTGAAAGTGTGAGTGATGTGGTGTGATGTGTTAGTGATTGGTGAGTGTGTGATTGTAGTGTGTGATGGAGTATGTGTGTGTTGAATGTGAGTGAGTGTGTAGTGTGTGTGTTGAGTGTGTGTGTGGGTGTATGTGTAGTGTGTGTGTGTATAGAGTGTAGTGGTAAGTGTGTAATGTTGGGTGTGAGTGTGTGTGTGTGTGATGTGTATGTGAGTGTGTGTGTGAGTGTGTAAGTGTGGTGTGTAGTGGTGTGTATGATGTTGAGTGTGTATGTGTGATGTGAGTGTATGTGATGTGTGGTGATGTGTGATGTGTGATGGTGTGGTGTGTGATGTGATGTGGTTTGTATGTGTGAGTGTTAGTGAGTGTGTAAGTGATGATGTAGTGAGGGTGTGATGTGTGGTGTAAGTGAGGTAGTGTTGTGTGTGAGTTGATGTGGATTGTAGTGGTTGAGTGGAGTTGGTAGGATGATGGTTGTGGTGTGTGTGTGTGTGTGGTGAGTGTTGAGTGTGTGTAGAGTGTGGGTGTGAGTGTGGTGTGTGTGTATGAGTGTGTGGTAGTGATGTATGTGGTGATGTGAGTGTGTGAATGTGTGTGTGTGTAGTGTGTGTGTGTGTGTGTGTGTGTGTGATGTGTGTGTGTGTGTGGTGTGTGTGTGTGTGTGTGTGGTGTGTGTGTGTGTGTGTGTGTGTGTGTGTGTGTGTGTGTGTGTGCAGTGTTGTAGGATCTAGATCAAAGTGATCTAGATCCAGGATCTAGATCCACTAAACGGATCTATGATCTGGATCTAGATACTTTGCTCTGCTAGGGTCTAGTATCTGGATCTAGATCACATTTTAACAGATCTTTAGTACTTAAATCCAAAGATCCGTTAGAAGATTTTAAAATGTATTTTAAGGGTATTTTGTGAAATTTTTAACTAGCTTGAGGCAACAGAGCTTTATATTTAAAAAATACATTATGCTCCGTTACGACCGTTACATCCATACCCCACAGAGATACATATACATTTACCTACTGCCTGAGGCATGTTAAATTCCGAAATAACCAATAATAGAACTATTCATTTTCTTTGTTAATATTTCCGTCGGTTGTTTTTATTTCCCAAAGCTACAAAGGCAGGTAATGACTGCTAAGTGCTAATCTAATGACTTAATGAGTAATGACAATGGGGCCATCCATCCATTAAAGTAGGTACTTAAGCTAAGTGGAACTGGAATTCCCTGTTGCTAATTTAATCGAACAAAAGGAGGTATAGAAAAACAACAATCTCGTCTTCAGTTCTTAAGAATACGACTTTAAGTAAAGCACATTTGTTAATTGTTAGTTAGATCAACAATGAGTGACGAAGCTGAATTAATGGAAGTTCCGCCAATCTTAAGCGAATTCTTTGATTTTTTAAAAATAAATACTCAATCGCAAACATTTGATTCAGAATGCACAAATTATTTTAAAGACACAAGCACTAACTATGAACAATTAAATATGTACCCGGCTATAAAAGAAATCTTTAAAAAATATAATTTTATACTTCCTTCATCTGCCCCCGTTGAAAGGATATTTAGTATGGGTGGACTAATTTTAACTCCTCGTAGGAATAGATTAGGTGATAATATATTTGAGATGCTATTAATTTTAAAACAAAATAAAATAAAATTAGATAATAAAATGTAATTATGTAATGTATACTTATAATAATTTAGATAAATGTCCTTATCCTTATAATTGTATAACTATGTGTTAAGTTAAATTAACATTGCAACTTGCAAGTGTAAATGTGTACAACCTAATACTAATTTTGTAATTTGTATTTGTAGTGCGTTAAATAATTAATGTAAGTTTTCAATAAAAACCTATAAAAATTATATTTATATATTATTTTTCTTAATAATTTAACCTTACGGACTAATATTTGTATTACGTGAACAATGATCATGGGAATGGGAGTACTACTCATCAGTAGCAATACTAGCAATTAAAGATAATATTAAAAATTAGAAAAATCTCGAAACAATTTTGGGAAAGTCGGATCTTTATAAAAGATCTAGATCCCATTTCAAGGATCTTTGATCTTTATCTAGATCCATTTTTACGTACGGATCTTGGATGTTTATCTAGATCAGTTTTTAAAAATGTGTTTGGATCTGTATCTAGATCCTAAATAAATGGATCTTACCCAACACTGTGTGTGTGTGTGTGTGTGTGTGTGTGTGTGTGTGTGCGTGCGTGCGTGCGTGCGTGCGTTGGTGCGTGCGTGCGTGCGTGCGTGCGTGCGTGTGTGTGTGTGTGTGTGCGTGCGTGCGTGCGTGCGTGGGTGCGTGTGTGCGCGTGTGTGTGTGTGTGTGTGTGTGTGTGTGTGTGTGTGTGCGTGCGTGTGTGTGTGTGTGTGTGTGTAAAGAGAAAAAAAAAACTGTTTTGTCGATAATTTTAAATAATCGGGTGGTTTTGGAATTTTTATTTTCAAGTTAGCATCTAGATCATTGACCAATCACTTTAGTCTAGATGTCTATTAACCTCTATCTGACACGAAGTTTTTATACATCTGTTTAAAATAGAATTTTTATTCTTAGAATGTTGCCTATTTTCGTAATGAACTTATTATAAAAGAGGTTGCTTAATTATCCAAAAAAAAATTATATTAAAATTATTTAATTCCTTTTGATTTCCATTTTGTAGAGTGGAAGGTCGTGTGTTGCTCCACACCAGATATTTTCTTCGATTCATTTGGTTGGCATGCAAATAAAGAAAGCTATTAGAACCATTGCGACGGGGGACAGAACTAGCTCTCCTTGACATCATAAGATATATGTACGTGTGTATGGGATATACTATATTATCTATATAGTAGATGCATGAATAAATCTTGCTTAAACACGTTGTCACTTGTATGGGTTGTACCCCTAAACATTAGTATGTTTGTGACGTAACAGTTATTTGCAACAGAATCATTATGGGCAATTAACAAACGTAATTTAATTGCAGCGAATACATGTAAAACGTTGTACGCTAGCAAAGGACAGAAGATAGTAAATTCTGAGGTGGCGGCAAGATGCATGTAGTCCCTTAACAAAGGAGTATAAATCCGTCCATGAGCGTATCTTTAATTATATAATTTAAAAATAAATTCTATTATATAATCAGAGGAGAGTACTGAGTACTCATTTTCCCGCTCTCCATCATATAAAAAACGTTTGTATATGCTCTCCATGTTTTACACGTTTCATCGTTATTGGAGGCCACTTTGATTCATTTGCTGGACGTTGTTGGAGTAAAAAGTTCAAAGTTTCTCTTTTAGTACGAGCGTAATTTCTGAACGCAGCCCTGAGGTTTAAATTACATTTTTGCCTTATCTTCTTCCTGGAAAGATGTTTGTAAATCATGAAAACCACAGCCGGTTATTATATTACACATAATAGGTTAGAATAGAAAAAAATTTACGTTCTGTATTTCGATATAATTATAAAGTATTATTTATTTTGAAATGAATATCGAACCTGAATACATACCTAAACTAAATCGTAAAGTTCATTTAAAGTATTTATTACGTTTTTTTGATAGACTACCATCAGAATTTACCTCCTGTGATACTACCAGGTTACCTAACCTATTTTCCTTTTCATTTTAGCAATTTGATTGTTGTAGGATAACTATAGCCTATTTTATCATATCCAGTTTAGATGTATTAAATGCTTTAGATTTAATTGATAATGAGAAACGCTTAAAAATTGTTGAATGGATATATTCGTTACAAGTGGTTAATGACGAAGGTTAGTTATCCAATGATGGTATGCATTAAGAATACTGTTATATGAACCTAATAATTGCCATTAAATTTATCACAGAATTAGTTAGTGGATTTCAAGGATCGTCAACAGTCAATACATTGTTTAATAAAGATATAAATTCAACATATAAATGGAGTCATCTAGCTGGTACTTATTGTGGGCTTTGTTCCTTGATAATATTAGGAGATGACTTACGTAAAGTGAACAAACAAGCCATCATTAGAAGTAAGTAACTTACATTGTTTTCTAGCCAACTACTTTTGTTCATTTAGGTCTGAAAACTTTGCAACTAGAAGATGGATGTTTTACAGGAGCCAAATCCGGAACAGAAAGTGATATGAGATTTGTTTTTATGGCTGCAAGTATTTGTTATATTTTAAATGATTGGTCTGCTATGGATATTACCAAAGCTGTTAATTTTATAAAAAATAGTATTGTACGTATTATGTTTTAAGTACTATGATATACTTACATTGAATTAAATTCTAGTCATACGATTATGGTATAGGTCAAGGACCTGAACTAGAATCCCATGGTGGATCTGCATATTGTGCAATTGCCACTTTATGTCTTAGCAATAAATTATCTTCCCTTAGTGAATTCCAAATTGAAGGACTACGTCGATGGTTACTAAATCGTCAAGTGAGTGGATTTCAAGGAAGACCTAATAAACCTATTGATACTTGTTATTCATTTTGGGTTGGTGCTACACTTAAAATGTTAGATGCATTTAGTTATTCAAATTATGAAGACAATCGTTCATTTGTATTAGCTACACAAAATACTATAGTCGGTGGATTTTCTAAATGGGTTAATACACATTCAGATCCACTGCATACTTATTTAGGATTGGCGGGCCTAAGTTTAATAGGTGAAACAGATTTAAATGAAGTTGTACCTTCACTTAATATTACATATAGAGCTTTAGAACACCTAAAGAACATACATCATCATTTTAAATAATGTTTCTCATCATGGACATTTTTTTAAACAATTTTTTATGTAATTATTTTATGGGTTCTTGGACAATAAACTGGGATTTTTTTAACTTCCAGTATGAAATGCATTGCAGTGAATAAAATCATTGTTTTGTAGTATTGGTGAAATTAAGTGAAGTACATTCACACAAAAACTTTTATAACTTGTTAAAGTAATGACTAATTTTGATAACATTTCGTTGGCTCTCTTTAAAAACCTCGTATGTCTATAGTCACTTGATTTGACCTTATTTAAAAAATATATAAACATTAGGCTCATGCCCAACTTGTTTAATAGTTATTTATATATGAGGATGTTAATTAAAGGGCAAGGTAGAGAAAGGGTCCTGAGGGTTTAAGTTGCCCAAAAACCCCATAACTGGATAGGTTAATAATTTTGTTTCATACCAATACATTATAAACAATAAACACTTAGTTACTGTAACTGTAATCATGTTTATAACTTGGGTGGTTATAGTAGTGAATTATAGATCATTTCTAATGTATTTTACAAATTTGCAACTTGTAATTGATATTCCATGGTAAAACTTTTTTTTTAACGTTCGTTTAAAATTTTCAAAAAATTTCGTTTTCATATTTAATTTATAAGAATTAAAATAAAATTATTTATTGTCCGTGGTTAAAAACCCGGGCAACTTAAATCCGTCGGGACTGTCCTCAGTTACAATTCGTTGCCCTCGGTAATTAATATATCTCCTTGATAATAATAAATTTTTTCATTAAATAAATTGAAACATTTGTTTTAAAAAAAATTTAAAATTAGGGATTGTTCCATGATCAATGTTACTACCTGGAAGGGATGCGTATATCCATGAAAGTGAGGCAAAATTGAAGTTAGGCAACCCGCAGTGTGGACGTATAATTGTCTCTTTCTATCTTATTTAGATATTGGATACATGGGTTGCACTCAATTTTTCTACTTCTTTAAACAATTATTTTTATGTTATTACATATACTAAATAAAAATGCTATAAAATGGCGATTGAAAATTTCATGTTTATTGTATGTAAATTTGTCCGTCATAAATAGAAAAGAAATGAGAAAAATAGGTAAGAAAATTGTCAACATACAATTTTAGTTGAGACGGGATTTAAAAAAAAAGCGAAATCATATGATTGTACAAAAGTCCGTTCATATATATTGCTTTTACTGATTACAATGTAAATATGCAATTACTTTTTCTGATATCTTAAATGATTGCTTTTATAGTTTAAGATACTGTAATATCTAATATGTTTGTACCTAATTATAATTTGCTTAAAACATATTTACATTCATTTCATCTAAACCAAAATAACATATTAAAATTAACTAATATAACAATGTGATACAAGCTGCCTTATAGTATAAACTTAGTACTACAACATACCTACTTATTACATAAACGAATATAAAACTAACAATTATTAAACAATACAAGTTTTGTCATTTTTTGCCTGACTGTTGCATTTTTCCCATGCAATTCTAAATTCAGTAATTTAGTTTGGTGATGCATTCGGACTTTTAAATAAATGTCTAGAACTTTACGAATCAGTTGAATTTCATGGCAATCCTCCCCAACAAATTCTTGTGTTACAGGATGCTTGGGTTTAAAAAGTTAATATTTTCAGCAAAATAATGTACAACTGTATTTATAATTTTTTGTTTTACATTGAAGTTTTTTTTGGAAATCTTTTCGTTTCAATGATAAGACGAACTTGTCTCTGCAAAATTTACAATTTTGTACACTACATCTGATGCATACATAAGACCTCCTCGTGTAACAAAATTTGTAAATCTTTTACATGCTTGAGGAGAGGTATTATAAGAATGTTCGTTGCATATATTGCTATCTCTGTATAAAAAAATTTCAATACAGTGTTCACATGTAGTTCTTTTTGTTAGACTACGAACAATATAGCCAGAGATATAAAATACTACATTTTCTTGGAAGTCACTTAATTTTTTTTCATTTAAACATTTAATTAAATCACTAATTGCATCTGTATTAGTTGGCTCTTGCAAGAGAGCTTCATTCTGTCTGCTTTCAGAACGGAATTCAAATGCAGGAGTGCTGTAATTTTCAAAAGTGGAACAATTTGCATTGACACTTGGAGTTACTTAATTCCTGTAGAGCAACTGCCTTAATGCCCATTTTAGTTGCTGAGCGTTGGGATTGTTATTCCAACCACCTCTTGATCGAATACAAGCAAAAAAAATTTCCAAATGGTCTTGGGAGTATTTGTACGATAAAAAGTAACTAAAAAGATTTTCTTCTAAAGAAAAAAGGTTTTCAAGTAAACCTATGGTACTCTCCATTGTTATAATAAAACCAAGAGCAAATGTTTTCCATATGCTCTTTAAAAATTTCCATCTATTTTTAATGTTTCCAAATAAAATGCTTTGGTCTTTGAAAATATATCTTTAAAATAACTTAAAGTGTTGCCTTAGGTGCTTTAAACTTTTCAAATGGATTTCTGCAGTTTAAAATGTCAAAATTTGGTCTATTGTGCGTATAAATTCCACCGTAGTATAACTCTCTTCAAAACCTTTCACTCCAGATCTTTGCATATATTCAATGGCATCAGCCACACCACTACTTATTGTTTGTGCGGCTAGGCGCACATTCATTATCTTATTTTTATAATTAATTGGTGCGAACTAAGTGCATTAGCTAATTTTAATTTTTTCTGATTTTGAATATCATCTAGGCGACTATATAATTCCAATCAATTTTACTGAATTGAGTAATTTTTTTTTAAATTTTAAAATTTCAATCCTAAGTTTCAACAATATAAGATGTCTAATATGCAATATACACGAATTTGATTATCGTTTGGGTGAAGAAAATATGGTTTTAAGTTATCATATTCAATATTGCAACCTAACTTATTATACGTTGATATATTTGAAAGAGCCCCATCTGAAGTTATAGACCTGACAGTTATGCCCACTTCAAATAAACTTCTTAAACAGGCCAGTATTAATTGCGTTTGCAAAGATGCATCTGCCTTATTTGTCAAAATGTAAGCAACTGGGCATTTGAAATTATTTGCATAACTTACAATTTGTAAAAATAATGCCTCTGTTGCTGGCTCTTCAAAATGGGAATCAATTAGACCACCATAATTAACGTAACCAAAAAATTTGCCTTCGTTATGGTCCCATAAAACTTGCTTTCTTATAGACATTGCATCCATTATTAATGCACAATTTTTTAAATGTGGTTTAACATTAACTTCTTCTTTTAGAAATTCCAACACTTCGCTTAAAATACCTGGTGCACAGTTTACACTACTCAACCATTTTCTTAGTGTCCTTGGATTAGGTAGCACATAATGTTGACGTAAAACGATAGGCGGTGAATAAAGTACAAAGTGTGGCAAATTCCATTAAGGAGAATATCTACGTTGTCCAGGATGTACTCCTTCGTCTTTCTCTTTCTGGAGAACAACTAGTTCTAAAGGCAAACCTAAACATGTAAAATTCTAATCACTTAACTCTCTAAAGTTTTATTGATTTTTTACCTTCAAAATGTTTCCTTAGCACCTCATCCAGATTTTCATTACTGTGTCCACTTTGTGTAATTGACCTTAGTAAGTCTTTCATGTTAGAAATCTTCACGTCTCTCCTTTTTACTTTTTGTTTAAGTGTTTTGATTTTTCTACGTAATAGGGTGCCCTTGTTAGCAATATGATCCAATGGAGTATACAGTTCATTGGTGTGACTGGTTTGAGTTTCACGATCAATCAACATTGGGACATGCAAATTTGTTGAAGTAGAGTGTATATCAATCTCCATAAACTGTTTATCCATGGTATGATTATGAACATCCACAGATGTATCTTGAAAAAAAATATAACATAGATATACATGTTTCTTTTTTGCACAATTGATCAATTTAACTTGTTTACTGCGATTTAATCGCAATCATAAGTTGTGGTTACCTACCACGTAATTGGTGTAATTGGTAAACACTGATTGGAAACTTAATACTTGAAAATATTAACAAAACAATCTAATTACTTAAGATAATCTTTTTCTTATCTTACTTTAATTCCTTACCAGTTTTTGTATTTTTCTGCGAGGTACAGCAATTTTCGGTAGCAAAAGTGTTGGAAATGAAAAAACACTAGGTACAGCATCTGGTTTTAGTAATTTAACTGTTAACCCTGGTTTACTTATGTAATCAGTTTGAAGAAAATGTTCTCCACAAAGTCGACTTGTCTTAGAAGGAGTCCAATTCACTCTTCGAACTGCATTTGTCCATTGCTTTACGATATTAGGCCGTTTAAATGGAAATCTGCAAAATATTAATACTACATATTATATTTGTGTTTATTACATTTAAAATACATTGAATTACAATTAAATTATTTATTCATTGAAGGGTTTATTGTACATAATTATGTCTCCCAACTTACCGATGAAATGGTATTCCTTCTATGATCTTGTTCATTTTTTGCATCCATACGCAACACAATAAATAACCATATTGTTCGTTTTACACCACACAAGTTCAGCACAAGAAAAATCACTAATCAATAATAATATATAACAATTTATTTAACCACGAGGGAATTAAAAACCAAACTTATTAGAATGAGATTGACAAAGACAGGTTACCGTCCTCTAAGGTTATCTTTGTCTGATTGCCCCTGACACAACAACGGGTTGTTTAAATACGGAGCGTGTCCATTCCAGGTAGTATATACAGTTCATTGCCATGGATATATCAATTGACAAGCTTGTGGTATTTGTCAAAATACATTAGAGGGAGTTATAGATCTATAATTCCCTACTATAACTCCCTAGGGAGTTATGAAATATGAAAATGTTTACAGTTATGGTAACTAAGGGTTTATTTGTTTATAACGTATTGGTATGAAATAAATAATTTTATTGTAGACATACACGGTTTTAAATTTTATTTCAGTTGCTAATTTTAGACATACAGGTTTTTTAATTTAAAAAGACACGAATTAAACTAGTGTTCTTTTTAAGAAAACATTATTTTGTATTAAAAATAAAGTTTATTCCTTATTCAGATTAGCAATAATAGTAAGAAAATGCATAATGTACCTTTCAGTTGTCAAAATGTGGCAACGAATTATAAAAATTGTGATGTCCAGGTTCCAGAACACGTTTTAAAAGCTGAAGATCGTCCCATTTTTGCTTTTTTATTTTCAGCCGTTCATTATATTCTAAAGAGATTTCGTTATTTGCCCAAATCTTGGCGTTCATATTTTTACGTTGTGGCAAAGTTTGCCATTCATCTTTAATGTTTAATTTATAATAAATTATACCATCTGGTCTGCACTGAAAGGCTCGTATGTCTATAGTTACAGGATCTCCAACTTTATTTCCAGGCTCAAGGATTTATAAAGGATGCTTTGTTATAGCCGCGAAAATGGCGAAAGTATTGAACGAAGTAAGGTTGAGGTTTACGTCTTGCATGTTTGCAAGCAGCTATATATCCAGATGGAGTCATACTCCATCTGGGTTTGACCCTTTTCCAGAATCTTCTGCCTAATGGTGATGTTACAGTTAATTGCAAGATTGAGTAATGTGTTAGGTAGTGTGGTATTTCTATTTTGTAACCGCAACCATCACTGTAAACGGTAATTTCGTCACCAGCATTAAACAGCACCTCAGAAGAAATAAAATGGATTTGGATTCTTTGGTTTTATAATAAACTCTAGGCTTTAAAACAGGCAAGAACACTATTTAAATCCATTTATTTACAAATTTCCAAATTTTACTTGTTGTTTTTGTTTCTTTTCTTATTTTCTTCAGGTGAAATTAATTGCCTTCCGTAGGTTTTGGTCTTAAAACCAATGCAAGCCTGGTTTGGCAAAAAATACTGAAATTCATTTCCAAAAAAAAATTTTGTTTTAATGATTTTAATTTTCAGGAAAATTTTTTTCGTAGTTAAAAATTTTTATTGCCAAATTGGTTAAATAACGTTTGCTAGAAGAATCGGAATTTGACCTACTGTGGGTCTTTAAAAACTTTATTTGTTTTATTAAAGTTTTTTTATTATTTTTCATATTTTGAATGGATTGTCTTTTCATGGTTTTGCTTAAGTAGTCCATTGCTTTTCCGAGCGTCCTTGGCTTTTTTTCACCTCTTATTCAGAATTTTTAATGAAAATTGCATTTTTTTGTGCAATTTCATTTATCCTTTTTTGTTATTAAATTTTTACATCTCCAACTTTTAAATCTTTCTTTTCAGCCATTTAATTTCAAAAGTTTAAAAATGCTCTTTTTATATCCATCAAAAGTTACAGTGTTTTGGTCTTTTGTTTGCTTAATAAACAATCACAAGAAGGTTGTAACTTTCTAATTTTCTGAAAAGCGGATCATACCATTTTGAAACCAAATTTGCAATGTTTTACCATTTATTCAAAAATTTAGATTTTTTTTCAATTTTAAGGCACTTTTCATTTTTACCGCTTAAAATCAGAGATTAAGATTAACGCAAAATGAGTGAATTTCCGAATCTCGTAAAAAAATATGTTTTTTAAACTTAAAGGAAGTTGCATAAATTTTTTTTTTATTAACTCACTTTAAACATAAAGATGTAATTTTATTTTTAAAAATTTCCTTATTTAGGTTTTGTCGTTCCAATTCTTTTAGTGAAAAATAAATGCTTCTTGAAGTTTTTGGGTTGCAGTTCCGTTTTTCCCATTAAAATTACTTTGAAAATAATTTAAAAAAAAATTAATAAAATTTTTTCAGTGCAAATTTGGTAGTTTCAACCGCTCCTAATGAAATTTTCCTAACTTTAATTAAAGTGTTTGATCATTTACTTTAACTGATGAAATCACTTAAAAATGCCCAAAATGACTGACATTCCTTCCTCTCACTTCACATTGTTTTCATCCAACATTTCACATTAAATTTTTAAAAGCTTTTAGATATCATTTATCTTATTGTAATAGAATTTAATTAAAAAAAAAACTTAGGTTATTAGTTTCAAAGTTTTATTATACAGAACTGGTTTGGCTGTTGCTAAAAAATCACTTAATTCAATTCAAAACCACTTCAGTTAAAAGGAACACATTTGACTGTTTTAAAATCATCATTAAAAAAATAAAGAAATTTTTTATCTGTAAAAGTGACTTTATTTTTGCTTGGGCTAAATGGGAATTATTTTTTAATTAAAAATGAATGATTTGAAAGGATCTTGTTTTTTTATTGGTAACACTCAAAATTTGCATAAAATTTATTTTGTTAAATAATGCCATTAAATTTTGATTAATTTTAATTTTTATACATTATTTTAAAATTATATTATCAACTTTTTATGAAATAAAGGAAAAATTTGTATTTTATATTATCATTTTTAATAAAGATGTAATTTTTATTTAAAGAAAATTTACTATTTAGGTTTATGATACATTTAGAAAGCCTTTCTTCCTACTGCTATTAAGGAAATAAATGCAAATTAACAAAACTAATCAAAAATTTGGTTCCATAACCAACCATGAATCAGCATTTTCAATAAAATTTAGGCTTTAATAATGAAGCAAATAATAAATTAAATTAAACACTTTAATTGTTTCAGTAAGTTAAGATTTTCATTAAATTTTATAATCAATAAAACTTTTAAAAACCATTGTTTATTAAAATTTATAAAAATGGAAAACGAATTGTAATATAAGGCGTAAAAATGAATTATTATAAAATGTTAGGATAATAGAACTGGTTTAACTATTTAATACTAAACTTTGCGGAACATAGAAAGTAAATCAGTTATTTTGATTATTTTCCCAGATTTTACAAACTAAATTTTAAAATTATTTTCACTTTAATACCAAATACTTTTAAATAACTGTTTTTTAAAATTAAATAAAGAATTTATAAATGTTTTAAACATTAAAAATATGATTGATATGTAACCTTTTTTTTGATAGTGTAAAATCTATTATTAGGTCAACAAATATTAAACATCCTCCATTTTATGCAATTTCAACCAAAAGCTTTTAATTACCATTGTTGGTTATTAATAATGGCAAGAAAATGCCCTGTAGGTTTTTGGAAAGTTTGGTTTATTTTGATGTAGAATGCAAATCAGTAATAGGAAACAAAAGTCATAATTTGTTGGTTTTCTTAATTTCGCAGAACACAGTTTTTCATCCTTCAAAACTCTTATACTGCTTTTATAAATGGGTATTTGTGGTTCTTCAGGATTTTCCAAACAACGGATGGGAAACTTTTTCTTCAGCCAACACTTGTCCCGTTAGGGTTCTACTAATTTTGTTATTTTCTTGCAATTCCCATTAAGTTTTTAAGTGTTGTATAAAAAAATAAATAAAAAATTCAATTATGGTTCCCTCCTTCTTTTTGACACAACGGTTTCCTCAAATTGCCAAAATCTTGTGGTTCTTACAGATGATACAGCTTTGTTACTGTACTTAACTAGAACTCTTTTGTAACTCACGCCACTGTAATATATTTTCACAATAAATACTTGTTTTTCATTACAATAGACATTATCATATTCATGTTTGTAAGTAGGTACTTAAAGCAGTAGTAAAACTTGACATATGGCAGACCATATTTTCTGAGTATTTAATTTACTAAATTATTTTAATTTCAAAAAGCAGTTATTTAAGAAGAGTTTGGTATTAGAAGACTCAGAAAATAATCCTCTTTTTTAATTTTCAATATAAAATGCAAATAGAATCATTGGTCTGTAGTATTGGGTGAAATTAACTCAATACATTCACATGAAGACTTTGTTAAACCAAGGACCACTTAAATTTTGATTAAATTTTGCAATTAATTTTATTCATTTGATTTTTAAAAATACTCAGTGTTTTACTTTGAATAATAATTTAAATTGAAATAAAGATTATCGCAAAATTATTACTTAATAAAAAGTTCATCCAATTCTTGTGTTAACCACATAACATTAAATAAAAGTTTAAAAAACCCCAGACACAAAAAATTCTACTTTTAAAACCTCTAAAAGTAAGCAAATTTTCTTGAATCAGAGCTAAGAACAGTCTCAATCAAGTCGCCTTTCGAATAAAAGTATTAAACAAATCAAAACCTCTAAAGAAATCCCTTCATCAACTATAAAATAGCTGATCTTTAAACTGCTGAACATGTTTTCTTGAATTATAGCTAAGAATACTCTCGATGAATCGCCTAAAAAGAATATATCAAAGTCGGTTCCTCTGTTTGGGAGCTACAATGTCATAGACAGACACAGATACACACTTTAAGCTTATAACACCCCTCTTTTTTCGTGGGGGTTAAAAAGAAGTGCTTAAACCATACAGGTGGATCCGCATTTCGTGCCTACATTCTAATCATTGTTTCCTAATCGACGTAGCTTACGGTTACCGCCTCAAGTGATTTTCATAACTTTTAATATTCAAAAGGAAAAATTACAGATAGGCAAAATTTATAGCAAGCATTTCGTTAAATTTAATTTTGATCATTATCTCAAAAATTTTGAATATGTATCTCCCATAAATTAACCGAACTGTAATTTTGCTCTGCAAAAAAATTTTTTTTTATCTTAATTGTCCCTGTATACTGGTTTTATTGTTGTGTATGTGGTATGTTCCATTGTGTTTATGTAAATCCCGTTTTTAAAAATTTCGTTTTAATTTATAATTAAAAATCTTTTAAACTTTCTTAAATATAAATCATTTCAAAATTCAAAATCATCAAAATTCTTGTTCTTTTACTTTTTAAAATGTATTTATTTAAAACACTATGGCAGATAAGGCAGGGAGTTAAATAACTGGTTTAAAAGTTATAAATATTAAAAGTGCCTTGAAGATGACAAATCAGAACACCTTAATGGTCGAAGGTAACAGTAAAAATTCATAATAAAGGCAAACTTTATATTAGTGAAGCTTATGTTTGCGGATAAAATAAAACAACCCAAACAATTTAAAGAATTAAATGAAGACGAAACTGTAACGTTATCGAAACGTAAAAAATTTACAAAATATAAGTATAAAATGGACCATTAAGAAAACTCTAAAAACTAAAAACGTATTTAAATGGTGAAAGTTTACATTTGAAAATATAAACTACGATTTTAAGAGATCAAAAAGGGTACTTTCCTTTAAAACCCAAAAAAAATAAAAATCATCAATAATATTAGTTCTCACCTTGTCGCGGTGAAGGAGCTTGGAATTTTTAAAAACGGCAAGTTTACTCGCAGGTTAAAAGGGGAGGGTCAGATAAAGAAGAAGACGCTGGTCTCAAGCTATAGGGGTTTAGACGATGGGTTTGCGACCCATCACTAGTAAAAACTCAATAGTGGAAAAATCTCAATACTGAGCCTCGGATAAACGACAGGATAAAACAACGACGACCTGGGCAAAGTGAAATGGAAAGTATTGGAACTTAAATTAAAAAAATTAAAAATATACAAAAAGAAGAATCTCGACATCATCCTAACGGAAAAAAGAAAGGGTCGGTGTGAAGAAATAGTAACTATGTACATTTGATTAATGGGGTACCAAAACGCATAAGAGCAGTAAAAGGGGTATCTATACTTGTACAAAAAAAAACTAAATGCGAAAATAGCAAATTGTAAGACCGCTAATGAAAGAATTTTAACGGCAAGTTTGACTCAGCTCAGGTCAAAAAAGCGAGTTGATAGTAAAAGATGTAAGAATACATGGAGCGAGTGAATGTGGAACAGATCATTTTCTAGTTACATCAAAACTAGAAGTGCCATACAAAAGCTCGGGTCAAAAATAAACCCAACAAACAAAGTAATAAAGTCGAAACCACTAAATACAAACTCCAATTACTTCAAGAAGAAAGTATCAGAACCTTATACCAAAACCGTTTAGATAATCACCTAGAAAGGAACAAATCAACAAACCTACAAGCCATAACAAGCCATACCAGCAAAAAGCTAGGGATCAGATATAAAAACCGTAAAGAAGAAGAATGGAGTGAAAATTTAGAACAACAAAAGAACAAGAATCAAATAGCTGATCGAAACTGGATATCCACCAAATCTATGACCCACAGAACCAGTACAATAAGGAATTGGGAATTTTTAAGAAAATAATAAAAGAAGAAAAAATAAACAGTGAGCAAATACAAAGAAATAGATACATACATAGGCGGAACAAGTTCAACAGAAGCCTGGAAATTTATAAAATCACTAAAATCCGATAACGTCCAGAGAGCAAACGTACTACCTATTATAAACCTAAACAAATGGAACGAACACTACAAATAAGAGCTACAAGAGGACAGAAATCAATACCTAATCGAATCACCTAGATCTATTAGAATCAAACGGACCAAAAATCACGGTGACTTTAGAAATGGTAGAAGAGGTTCTCAAGACTACAAAAAATGGTAAAGCAAGCGGAGCTACTAAAAAGCGGCTCAAAGAAATTAAAGAAGTGATTGCCCAACTATTTACAAAATATGTAAATGGAGAACCAATCCCTAATATCTGGAGAACAGCCTGGACAACACCTATACATAAAAAAGGTAATAGAAACCTATGTGAGAATTATCATTGTTTATCAGTTATTGCTACAATCGGTAGGCTATATATAGCAGTAATAAAGAACATGATGGAAAAAGAATACGGCCCATATGAACTAGAAGAACAAGGTGGTTTCAAGGCTGGACGTTCGTGCATTGATAACATCTTTACCGTGACCCAACTAATAGAAAAAAAATGCCGACATGTCAATGCGGTACTCATTTGCATTTGCTCTTCATGGATCTGAGAAAAGCTTGTCTCGGTAGCAATAAGGAAACTTTGGCAAGTTTTAAACAGAACGTCAATAAATACAACTATTATAAACGCGATAAAAGGAATGTACTTTAATGCAAATTCTAGAATAAAACTAGGACAATCCTTATCAGACGAATTTCCAGTGACAAAAGGTTTAAGGCAGGGCTGCTTTATACCTCCCACACTCTTCAATAATATACTGAGACTACGCTTTAAAACAATGGCGTCGAAAATACCAAGGTATGGGTATACCTTTAAATGACGACAGTATCTTGTACACTTTGCGGATGACCAGTAGTATTGACTCAAAAAAAAGAAGACCTGGCATACATGATCAGAAAGCTTATCTAGGAATATGATACGGCTGGACTAACTATCAACATGGAGAAAAGGAAATATATGTGTATAGGAAAGACCTAGAACTACACGACATAACAGAGAAGATTAGAACGTGTGACTAATACAAGTACTTAGGAGTGAAAATTATTAACAACGGAAGATGTGAAGGAGAAATAGAAGACGGAATAAACGAGGGAAAAAAGTAATAGGGGCCTTAAATTTGATACTATGGTCTAAAAATATAAGTATCAAACAAAAATGTCTATTCTATAATTCTGTACTCAGAAGCATAATGTTGCATGGGTCAGAAGTGTGGCAAATAAATGAACGACAGAAACGCAAACTTTTATCAACGGAAATGAACTTTTGGAGCTCAGCCAGAGCTTCGTGAATTGATAGGATAAGAAATAAACGAGTTAGAGGGATGATGAAGGTCGAAAGCGATGTCATTCAACAAATTCAGGAAAATCAGCTGTGTTGGTATGGGCACGTTCAACGAATGCCTGATGACAGGATCCCGAAACAAGTTCTGCTATGGACACCCAGTGAACGGCAAAAGAGAGGGCGACCGAAGACAAGGTAGGCAGACGGAATCCATAACGTCATGCCCGATAGAGATCTGACACCTGGTCACTAGAACAACAGAGAGGATTGGCGATTGAGAACCGGAGGGCGTAGGTATTAAGAGTTGGCGTCCCTTTCCCTCCCTATCTTTTACACCACTGAGTTTTTTTCAAATATTTTTTTAATTTTATAACTGATTTAGAAAAAGAAGTGTCACTTGAAAAATTTTGATTAAAAGCTTATTTTAGATATTTTACAGTTTTACACTTGAATTAGGTATTTACAATAATGTATTTTAACAAAATCAGTCTTAACAATTGATAGGTAGTTTTTTTAGAGCCATATTGATTTACTGTTGTCAAGACATTTTGGTTTGTGCACTAGTTTCGTGTTTTTCGCGTTTTTTATTGCTAAGGAAGACTATACACCTGCTGAATTAACAGATATGAATTTTAATGATGGTGCTGCAAATGGGAACAGTAGAGAAGCCGCTCGTTTGTATTGTTTTCCTGATCGGCGGCATCCAAACCGCAACATTTTTCAACGCATTCATGCACGTTTAAAGAAGACGAGTTCTCAAGCGTCCTACACCCCTGCACAAATGAGGCTCAGGAGAACATTGCGTTTTGAAAAGGGTGTTTTAGAGCGTGTAGCAGAGGATCCATCCACCAGCACTCGTGCCGTGACTCACGATTGGGTGCTTTTTACATATCGGTTTTGAGAGTTTTACATGAAGAGCAACAACATGCGTTTAAAAAGCAGAAGGTTCAATCGTTAAATCAAGCAGACGTTGCGCGTGGGATAGAATTTTGTCGCTGGTTTTTGGAGAGATCTGGAGTTGTGCCATATTCTGCCTCATATGTGTGTTTTCGGATGAGGTATGTTTCACAAGGAATGGTATGTTCAACACACGCAACAGCCATATCTGGAGTGAGTCACAGGAACCCTCACGTTACCGTCGTACGTGCTCACCAACAACGGTTCTGAGTTAATGTCTGGGAAGCGATCATTGAAAACTTTTTGATTGAACCTTTTATTTTTCCTCCCAACATTACCGGTCACGTTTATGTTGAATTCATAACGAATTCTCTTTTAAAATTGCTGGAGGATATTCCCCTGGATATTGGGAATAGGTTGATATTCCAGTATGCACCGCCTCATGTTTCGGCCCAAGTCCGAAATTATTTAAATAACACATATCATAGATCTCCCGATTTAACGCCCATTAATTTTTTCCTTTGGGAATATGTAAAATCTAAAGTTTATGCCACTCTTGTTGATTATCGCGATGGCTTGATAAACAGAGTTTTGCCTTCGTCCAATAATTACCTGAAATATTATGATTTGTTTTAATAAAATGTATTTGATTCAGGCCAATCCATATTCATTACATCATCCTGACTTAACCATCCTCAAACCTATAAATGCGCTTGTGATTTATTAACATATAACATACCTATTGTGAAAGAGGTGTATGACCCACACATTAGAAATACTCAAAAGGTGATTTAGTGAAACAGAATTTAAATGGCTCGTTAGTCAAAGGCGATTGTTCACAGTCAGTAAAACAGTATCTCATGAAACGGCCACTATCACTTCTGATAGCAATACTGACTTTTTTCCAGGTGTGCATTGTACTTTAGTACTACCGATTACAGTAGTGGTAGTAACTTATCAGGTAATGAAATAAATGAAACTGTTCCACCTTTTAGCAATACAAGTAATAATTCTTCCAATAATTGCTTGCAACTAGATAATGATCAGGATCAGGCAATTGTTAAACTAAACAGTGAATTTTAAAACACAAAAAACCCATGAACTAGAGAATTGTTACAAATATTATGTCAAAGTTCCCAAACTTAAAAATCTTCCCAAAGACCGAAGAATATTTTGTCAACGCCCCCACATACAGAACTTCGTTCGGTTGATCTAGAGCTTTATAGTTGAGTTGATCGGCCTATTTCCACAGTTTTTGCTTGTTAAGCGCGTCGTTTCGGAAGCGGACTTTATGATCAGATTGGAATTGAAAACTCAAAACAACAGTACTGAAATATGTAAGAAAACATGTAATATCATTAGAGTAGAGTATTGATGGTCTCTTATTCTCTGGATACCGCTGTATCCAATTTTGTGTAGCAAACTTTGAACTTTCTAATAAAATAGTTCCTATTGGTACACATTGTGAATATTAAAATCAAGTAGTTTCAATAGCTTTTTTAGAATAATTTGCTATTAAGGCAACATATCTGACAGGCAATAGTAAGTATAAGATTATTTCAAAAAACATGAATTGAAAATTACAATGCCTTTCAGAGATGCAGTGGCTAAATCTATCTTTGTATATATGGGTAGCTTTCTTGTACCAAAAGTTCATCTTAATCCCACCATGCATATAAACGTAATGTATGTATGTATGCTGGGAACCCATGATTGTGGCTGACGGAGCTTGGAAAGCTGAAGCAGCCCGTCCTCCCCCTTGGGGAGGGAATGAAATACGTGACCTTTTCCTTTTTCCTATATACAGGGTGAGTTCACACGTCCTATACTATTACAAATATATGAAAATTTTAAATACAAAACTTATAGAGAAACATGAGCACTATATTATAAAAATTTTCATATCCCTAAGACTAAAGAAACAACGTAAACACTATGTACAATTGAATTTACGTAAAACAACTACGCTAATAATATTAATCATAAATTGGATGAAAAAAGAAATTAGGAATACCTAAACGAAGATAAATAATTTTTCACTTGATAAGTATTCTAGTTAATGAGATGCTCAATACGTCCACCGTTTTCTTGGATACATAATCTTGGGCGTGTCAAGAAAGAGCGACTAAGGTTCAATAACATTTGTTCATTCACTTCTTTAAATGCCCTTTTTATTCTGATTTTCATATCCTCAAGTATTGTAGGCGCAGTTTGGTATACCTTTTCCTTTACATAACCCCATATACAAAAATCCAATTTCGTCATATCTGGAGACCTAGCTGGCCAAGCAGTTGGTCCACCTCTACCAATTCACCTAACTCAAAAATCTTTATTTAAATACGTTTTTACTCGTACGTTGTAATGTGGAGGCGTCCCATTTTGCTGCAACCATAATCTTCGTCTAGTGGCTAGAGGTACATTTTACAACAATTGTGGCAGTAGGTTTATTAAAAAATTCAGAGAAGTATCTCCATGTACTCAGTTACCAAACAAGTGAGGACCAATGACATGTCTTCCTACGATTCCTCCCGAAACGTTTAAAGACGACCTGTGTTGGTTGTCAACAGCCCATCTAATACTGTATATTATGCTTGTTGACATTTTCATTGATATGAAATGTAGCCACGTCGGACAACAATACATAATGAAAAAAATTTGGCTGCTCCTGGACTTTATTAAGCACCCATTCACATAATACTCTTCTTCGTCCAAAATTGTTGCCTTCAAGTTTCTGCAGTAGTTGCATATGATAGGGATAAAATTTATTGTTTCTTAATATTTTGGGGACGCTGGACTGGCTAATATCTAATTCTCTACTTAAAATTCTTGTGCTAACATGTGGATTTTCGACTACGTGTAGCAGGACAGATAATGTATTTTCTTCATTTATTATAGCTTTCTGTCGTTCCCGCTTTTCATACATAACTGTTCAGCTTTCTCCAAATGAAAGTTTCAATCTAACGAATGCACGATAGTCGGGATGCCTTTGGTTGGGATATCGCTGAGCATAAATTCTAGAGGCCAAAATAGCGTTACCATCACCCGCTCCGATACAATAAATCATGTTAATTCTTTCTGTTTTGAAAAATTCATTTTACACTACACAAACCGTATTTATAACGTTTAACAATAACAAAAAAGATGTTTACAAATTGTTTTGAAATTGTTTCAAAGAGATAATTTTAACAATAAACGTCAAATTCGATTATCCATCTAGATTAGAAACAAATAATTAGGTAATTAGAAATTATTATTAATTTTATTAAATACATAAATAAGAATTATTATAAGTTTTTGTTATGAACGAATAAGTTCAAAGGTAAATATGTAATTAAAAATTATTATTAATTTTATTAAATACATAAATAAAAAGTTTACCTCGAGTAGGATTTGAACCTACGACCTGTACTTTGCTAGAGTACCGCACTAACCAACTGCGCCACCAAGGTTCAAGCCCCAATCGATGTAAATTTTGTCTTTATGTATGTAGAACTGATGTAAATTCTAAATGTAACTTATAATAAGTTAGGTGTAATTTACTTTATTTTTCACCACTATCAATATGTTTTTCTTTATCATCTAAATTCATTTTCATTCGTATTACAACCTTGTAGTCCTTCCGATATGGGACCAACTGCTTTGGGGATGTAGAAATATATATATATATATATATATATATATATATATATATATATATATATCTGTGTGTGTATGTGTGTGTGTGAGTCTGCGTGTGAGGATGTGTGCGTGCGTACATACGTGCGTGTGTGTATCCTTACATATATAATAGTTTACATATGGTGATTCGCGCATAAAAAAGTAAAAAAAAGCCGTTGTACGCGTTATATTTGTGATGAAAATATGCCACTTTAATGGTGGCAAATTGGCACAGACTTCGCATATCATTTCGAGACTTCTCTCTAGTCTAAAAAAGGATCTAACGAACAAACTTTGATTGATCAGTGAGTACGACACTGATTGAAAGTTATGTAGATCACGTTTATCTCATATATCATCCAGTTTTAATTTTTTTGTGTGGAACATGACCACCTAAGTTTCATACACATCATGAAAGGTTGTTTAAATACAAACCTACCATATAAATTTGACAACGTCGGAAGACAACATCTGCTTGTAAATACGTATGCGCATGTCTAAGATTTTGAGTTCCCATCAACTCGTCAGAGATGGTTCGCGGTAAAAAAGGTTTGTATAATAAAATATATAGATGTATCACTTGTAAATCAACTTTGTTTTAGTCGGTAATGGATTACGTTCAAAACAGAAAACTCCTTTACGGAATGTTGGTAATAAAAGTATATATGAATATGCAGAAAGAATAGAGTATAGAAATAAAACTAGCCTAACTCTTAGAGAAATAATAATTAAACCAGAAAAACACAAGATTCTAATGAAGATTTAATAAAATCATCCATTGAGAGCATAATAGAAGATGATACTGAAAATATACAAAATGTTAATGGTGAAAAAAGTGTGTGAACTATTATATATTACAAAGTATAAATTAAACATTACATTTTAGCCTCTTCTAGTGAACTTGATATGTACACCAGTAGCTCTGTTTCTACATCCCCCAAAGCAGTTGGTCCCATATCGGAAGGACTACAAGGTTGTAAGACGAATGAAAATGAATTAGATGATAAAGAAAATGATTGGGGCTTGAACCTTGGTGGCGCAGTTGGTTAGCGCGGTACTCTAGCAAAGTACAGGTCGTGGGTTCAAATCCTACTCGAGGTAAACTTTTTATTTATGTATTTAATAAAATTAATAATAATTTTTAATTACATAAATAAGAAGTTTACCTCGGGTAGGATTTGAGCCAACGACATGTACTTTGATAGAGTACCGCTCTAACCAACTGAGCTATCGAGATACAAGCCCCAATCGATGTAAATGTTGTCTTTATGCATGTAAATTATATATTTAATAAAATTAATAATACTTTTTAATTACATATTTACTTTTGAACTATTTCGTTCATAACAAAACGTATAATTTCATATTAGCGAAGTTGCGATATTGCAGGTTCACATTCCATTAATATAAGTAATTTGACTGTAACCTCATTTTAATTAAAATTTTCATCCGTTCTACACACATAATGACAAAATTTACACCGATTAGGGCTTGTATCTCGATAGCTCAGTTTGTTAGAGCGGTACTCTAGCAAGTAAACTTTTTATTTGCGTATTTAATAAAACTTTTTAATTATGTATTCCCTTTTGAATTTATTCCTTCATAACAAAACTTTAATAAAATAATCAGGTAGACGACAATTTTCTTAATAATCTTAACAGCGTTTTTTTTTTCTGAAAAACCATTAGATATAGACTATCATCAGCAGTATTAACAAATGTACGGCTTAAACAGTGACGTTTTCACACCCTACTATTAAGCCGGACCTTTTACGGCCATTCCTTAGAATAAAATGGAAATAACCCAATACCTAATGGTTAAAGTTAAGACATAAAACCTTATTATCAAAAAGAATGCACCCGTTATTGGCTTCTCAAAAATGCAAAATTATATCGGGTGTTCCATTTAAAAATTGTGAGTAAAATAAAAATTCGGATATCAATCTCAAGTCCTAGTTATAGCCCCCAGTATTATTAAGTTTATGAGTAATGGATTTCCAAAGGTGAGCTCTTTTTTCCACTGATTATTGGACCACCCTGTATATTGGAAAATATATTTAGAATATAGTGCTTAGGTTTTGTATTTAACATTTTTATATAAGTACCTATCTGTAATAGTATAGAAGCTATGGACCACTGCGCCCTTAAAACAACCCTGTATATATATATATATATATATATATATATATATATATATATATATATATATATATATATATATATATATATATATATATATATACACGGTGTTTATTAAATAGTGTTAAAGCTTCAGCTAGCGTTATAGCCCATGCGAATCTGAGAAGCCTCATAAAATAATTAATGCTAGGCGATGCGCCGTTTCTTCTAACGGGCCATCCAAAAATGACATTAAATTGCAACGTTGGAAGCTACATGTAAACAAATTCACCACATGATACGTGACACAAGGCGTCAGAAGCATATTGGTGATCAAAACAATGCAAAAAGTACAGAACACATTTTTTATTATTGAACATATTGTTCAGCAGCAGCCACAGAGTTCCCTTCACAGAGCCCATACACTATGTACATATCTGTGTACTCGTTGAATGAGTACATGATCACCAGTGCATTATAAAATCGAACCACGCAATGGGTGCAAAAAATGCCTGTCACACTGATGTATACAAACGTCACCACAAAATTGGCATAGCTGCCAAGCGTATTTTTCTCAAATTCTGCATCTTTTAAAATCTGAATCTGAGGTTTTAGAAGGTGTGGAATGCAACCAAAAAATTTCAAAATTTAGAGGAATAGGAATACTCGGAAAACATTCTCATGTGAAATCGGCAGATTATTCTGAAAACACATTTTGAGATATTCTAAGAGTAGTTCTGTTTATAAATTGAGTAGAATATTCTCTGAAAGTTTTGTGAGGGGATATACAGGTATTTTATCAATATTCTGCATTTAATCTAAGTTATCAAGTTCGACACGCTTGTCTAGTTGCCATTCACTGAATGCAACAGCAGTACTTCTGTTATTCTAATTCTACAAATGATAGATAAGTTCTGTTCACTTTAAACCATTTGAATGTAGAAAGAATAGCTAGTTCACTTTAATTTAAATCAGCAATTTCTTAAAAACAAAGAAACTAAACTAGAAATGCAAATGAACGGTCACTTAGACAAATCGAGGGAATTATTCATTTCCATAATATTATTTGAACATAAATGTCTACAAATATGTTTTGGGTAACCAAAATTACTTTGCAGTATTACGAAGATATCGTGATTATTTGTTAGTAAAGGCAATACTTTTTTCTAGGTGATCGAATTTACAAACTTTTAAACAACTGAACATATCCCATTAGTAAGAGTAACAATGTAATAAGATAAATATCTGGTGTGAAACACCACACGACCTTCCAACCTACGAAACGGAAATTAAAAGAAATGAAATAATTTTAAATAACATTTTTTTAGGATAATTAAGCAACCTCTTTTTCGTTACGAAAATAGACAACATTGTAAACGCAAAAACAATCATCCATGTGAAACAGACGTTTAAAACTTTATAACAGGCAGAGATTTATAGACATCTAGATGTTAACTTAAAAGAAATGAAATAACTTTAACTTCAATTTTTTTAGGATAACTATGTAACCTCTTTTTTATACGTTCATAACGAAAATAGGCAACATTGTAAAAACAATTAACTATGTCAGAATGACGTTTAAAACTTTATGTCAGATACAATAAATACATGTTATCATAAAAAAAGTCCAAAGCCGTCCGCTTCTATAAAAAATATTAATAATACAGCTTCAGCATTATCAATCATATTTATCTAGTTTTTACATTTACTTTAGTTTATATTAAAAAACGTTATAAAGAAAATTTATGTAAAATTAAATTTTCTTTAAAAAATGCTTCTACACTTTTCTCTTATAGAATTAATCGTTATTCAGATAATGAAAGAATTTAAACTAACTCTTAAATTCTACCTTAGGAATTTTTTGGTCGTTAAATTACCCGACATATTAAAAAATTGCGTACAACATAATTAATCGATATGTTTAAAGTCTATATTTATGTATTTTGTATCTTTGAAATATGCAGCTGTTTTAGAAATATTTCACAAAAGCAAAAACTGCCTCTAATAAACTCCCCCTCACCGCCGCTGGATTTCTCCCAAAATCTAATCAGCTCTAAGCCAAATGAAAACAAGCTTAACTGCAATATTTTAAGTACGTGAGTATTTTCGTTTTGGAGTTATCGTGGATACTAACACATATATATTCAAACATGATGACCGATCTTGGCCAAAAGTTGTAAAATGAGCTAAGTTGATTTAGCGATAGTGAAAAAAAAGTTGATTACATAACCTTCAATACCTACATATGTATATGTAGGTTGGAAGGTAAAACGGGTTCACATATAATAATAATAAACATTTTTTTCTATTTTATTTTTTGACAAACTTATAGTCTACTGATGAGATAGTAGTTTTTGTTATTCAAACATTTGTAACTTCAATAACTCAGCAGTTAAGTATCTTGTTTATTTATGAATAATCTCAAAGTTTTCATATGTAACTATAATAAATAAAAAAAATAGTTTATAAGTGAGTTTTAGTCCATCACACATCCAAGAAAATTTTTCACCTTATCGTCTATTACACGAATGAATTGGCTAATGGATAAAAGTAAAGAACAAAAAATCTTTTAGCATGTTACAAAATTTTCAAGCACCCTATACTTAATTATAACAAAAGGATGTTCATGAGGAACAATGTTTTTTCCAAAATTATTACTTTTTTTTTTTGTTACCCTATATGTGGGCACTGTTTGAATGTTTAAACTGTATTAAAAATTACAATATACATACTGATTTGCACCATAAGTAGTTAACATTTTCACGAGTTATAGTTTAAATAGAGAATTCACAAGAATCTCTTGTTGAAATATATAAACATATCCTTTTAACTCATTACTTATATCCACTATGTACGTGCTTAATCTTTTTTAATACCATGGAGTATTAGTCTACCTATATGAAGTTTTAAGGTGTAATCTTGAAAATGGGTTTTACAAATATTGAACCTTTCTTAATTATCTATATCGCTCATACCACCTTGATGAAGTCATGCTCTAAATTATTTAAGGTTAACATTTAATAACTTGGTGTTCATAAATATGCTGCAATTTTCAAATTTAATTACATATTGTTTGCTGAAATGTAAAACTGTGAAAATTTGGCATACACTATTTCAAAAATAAATTATGATCAGGTTACTCTATAAATATTAAAAACAGGTTCATCTTTCCCAATTATTAAAAATTTGAATTTAAAAAAGTATTGGACTTTCCATAATAACCAGAGTAGTTACAATTTTGAATCTCGGGTGATCATGAACTTATCTGATTTTTTACTTATAATTTATATTTCTAAGCTTTTATTAATTAATATAGATGGTATATAAATTAAAAATTGATGTCCAATCAATAATACATATTTATATAAATAAACATAAAAAATTAATTACTAAGTTAAATACAATCCAGTCTTATATAATACTTAATTAATACCTATGTACAGTTCTGGGATGAAAGACCTTTCTTTTGTATAGCAACTGAAACAGCTGCTTCCAAGAAATTTGAATGATCCTTTAATTCAATATTCCTAAATGTGTCAGATTTGACAAAATTGTCATACCCTTCAGCTAACATTTGATTTTTGATTATTTCATTGTGTACATTCTGACAATTGTCCAAAGTAAATTCTTCTATTTCTACATTTTTTATGAATTGTTTGTTTATGCCATTTGTGTTTAAATTATTCCAGTTATCATTTGAATATAAACCATGTGATTGGATAGCCATTAATATACCTTCATCTTCAATTTGATCATCATTCTCACAACATTCAATTATCTCTGATGCATCAAAAGGTGAAATCATGCAAGACTCCAAAACTTTGTTTATTGTGTTATCCATGTAACCTTTTGCAACTTGTCTTGCTTGCCATTTTTGTAAATAGTAATCATGAGAGTTTCGATTGGGTTTAACTAATGTAACAGGTATTTCATCAAAGATCGATTTGTCTATATTTTTTGAAGAACATTCTTCTTCAGAAGAATCGTCATAACCCATTAGTTTTTCCGACTGCACTAATAAACCTTCTATATAACACCTACCACGACAGTTTTTAGATATAACATCTGATTTATCTATATTTTCTTTTTCATCTGTTGAGGTGTTGGTAGTTTTGGTGCAACATTCTGAGTTTTTAACATTTTCCCATTTATCCTTAAGATGATATTTGCCTTTCAATTGCCAAACATATCGAGCCTTTTTTAAAGGTTGTTCTGAATCACCAATATTTTCATCTGATTTAGCTGTACGTGAGCAGCTGGCTATTTCTTCACTTCCCATTTAGATACAGTTCAGTTAAATGTATCACATAACATTTTTATATATTATCAAATGTTTTATAAGAACTAAAAAAGTAGAATAAATAAAATCAAACGTTTGCTTTCTACAAAATAAGATGGCTCTTATATGGAGGGCTACAATAAATAAATGTTCTTTGTTTGTAATAATCATACCACTAACCTTTTAATAACCACTGAACTAGCACAGCAAATTAACAAATGTGTAATTGTTAATGTTAAGCAATGTACAGCAAGATACTTGATTTTTGAAGGTTATAAAATACATAAAGAGATGGAGACTCAATATTCAATACAAATGTTTTAAAAGCAGTGGCGTATCAAAGCGTTAAAATATAAACAATATCTGGTGTGAAACAACCTTTGATTATACATAATCAAAGGGAACAACACATGACCTTCCAACCTACAAAGTGGAAATTAAAAGAAATGAAATAATTTTAATAACAATTTTTTTAGGAAAAAAATGCAACCTTTTTCTAACAGGTTAATAACGAAAAATGGGAAGCATTGTAAAAAAAACAAGATAAGAATGCTCTTCTAAAATTGCCAGACCGAACAAAATTGCATTGTCAAATATATTTAATATTCTTGTTTAGCGTTAAAAACTACATTATAAAAACATAAAAAAAGACAACCACACGCGGTGTTCTCAAGCGATCACCCATCCAAGTACTGAACGCGCCCGACGTTGCTAAACTTTATAAATTTTTATACTAAAGCCCCCGATTTGACCAGGTTTTCGATAAGATACAAAGTTCGTACAAATGGTGACCTCTATTATTTTTTGACCCTCTTTCAGAATCTGAACTCTGATTTTCAATATTCTTTAACACAAAAAAGCTACACACACACACACACACACACGCACACGCGCACGCGCACTCGCACGCACACGCACACGCACGCGCACGCGCACGCCACGCGCACGCGCACGCACACGCGCACGCACACGCACACGCACACGCACAGCACACGCACACACACACACACACCACACAAGCACACGCACGTACATACGCACATCCACACAGTCACGCACACGCACTGACGCACGCATGCACGAACGCGCGCAATCACGCGCAAGCACCCACACGCACACACTGTTACACGACCAAACCGTACTAGGCGTCGTACAGGCTTACCGAAGTAAGCGGGTTGCCAAGTCAGCTATAGTGGAAATGGGCGGGGTCGACATAAGGAGTAAAATAATTGAAAGATGGTTTCAAATACCTTATACTTACCATTCATTCACAACTAACAACACTAAATTCAGGAAAAATTGTCTCTAGGCACCACCACAATCTTAAATTTTTCTGAAATAAATAGTCTTAGGCGTGGTGTTAAGTTAGTTCTACCTGACTGTGGCAGATAGGATTATAGCCTACTCAGTAAAATCATTCACAACTCAAATTCAATCGCACTTGAAAATAAATCTATTCAAAAGCTTTATAAAATTTTGAAGTGTACGGATAATTGTAAACTTATTGATCACACCCTGTACATACAAAAAATCCCAGTTATAAAACGTTATTTGGATACTTTATAAGTAGCCCTCGTATACATATAAATAATATTTCTTCTAACTGTCATCAAATTCTGAACTAAATAAATAAATATTAAGTCAAAGTCAATTTATTAATTTTTTTTTAAATCACCACAACGTTAGTTCGATTCTGACAGATTTAAAACGTAACAATCAGTGCTTGCTTTATAGATCATATAGAGCTTTTCTGAATATTTTCTCTTTAAAACCGTATTTTGCATTCGCCAATATAAAAGAATTATAATAACTCAAATCTGGAATTTCTATTTAATAAAACATCTTGTTATCAGTGTTCTGTATTTTAATCTCTGTAAAAGAATTCAAAACAATTAAATTTTGCGGTCGATCTAGCTCAATAAGCAATTTCAGAGCGATCATTCAACCGAAGTATTCAAAGTTTAAGTAATTCTTCAAAGGTATAAACCGTTATGTAATTTCACACTAGTTAGCCTAAAATTGCATCATAACTTAAATAAACAAGAGTAAGTTAATTAATGGATCTATATTGACCAATTTGCAAAGATTTATACAGGCCGTTCATGGTAACCGTAGAAAAAGTCGAACGCTGCGCCGGAAACTTAAAGGGTAGGTACGCGGTCGTACACTCAATGGTTAAATGATGTAACTGTTGGTTATTGCAGCATCGGACACTGGCGTTGTAAGAGATATTGCTTAACAATGTTATCTAATGTATTATACTTCTTGTAATACGAATATTCTATATAATTATAAGGTTAAATAAAACGCCTGACCTACGTATCTTTTATGACCGTGTTTTTTATGGAATATCATTTTCACTTCTAGTGACATGGACGTTAATCAATTAAAGCAGTATTGTTTCTACAAATTACTATGCATGCAAATTACAATTACTACAATCTTACAAATTGATATTAATGGAATGTAAAACTTTCTTTTAACAATGACTAATTTAGAATACGAGTATTAGTTGAACTTATTAAATTGGTTTGCATATATTGTAAATGTTTGGTGATAGTTTACTTGCATTACCAGTATAACACACTTGGCTAAATTTTTTTAGAAAATTGAGAAAATGGCAAAGTTAGGATCGGGAAAAGCTGTCAGTGCTCAGACTCGCGAAGTAGTGTTTAAAGTTTTTGAATATTTTATGAAAAGTTGGAAATGATGCTGATAGTGATAGTGATTTCGGATTCAGTTGCATCTCAAACGGCGATTCTAATACTCCGTCGCCATTACCCTGAATTGTTGCAAATTTCATGGTGTTTATTAAGTATTACTATTTTATATTAGTTCACAATTAATATATTTCACTATATAAACTTTAACGTAAAATATTATATTTTAGGTATTCAAATCCGAAATAACACATCACTCTGTATTTGTTTTATTATTTGACTGTTTCTATAATAGTTATTATTGTTATAGCATAATATTACTGATAATATGCTCGCGCTTTTCTTATATTGTGTACCTACTAACAGGAAAAGTAATAAATAATAATTTATTCTGCATCAATTTGTATTATTTGCTAGTAGTACCTACTGACCGTAGTGTACTCTTGGTGGTACACGCATTGAAATCTATGAACTGCTATGTTTCACCTGCGCGAGATTTCCAAGCTTACGATGGACGGCCTATTTATATACAGGATCCTGATATGTATGGGAACGGTGAATTATTGGGTAAAATATACGAGGTACCGATAAAAGTTAAATACGAAAGTTTTAGGGTTTTCAAATGCCTATTAGCTAGTAATAATTTCAAGTTTACAGGGTCGGTCATAAAGTCGTGGCACATCAAAGTTGAATTTTTTAAATGAAGCCCCCTGTATATTGGATATTTCAATTTTTCCTTCAATTCTAAGCAAAACATGTAATACACGCATTGTACCTAAATTCAACCATTTCCAAATTGTTGTGTTTTGATTTTGAAATGTTACAACGAAAATCATTAAATTCAGCCTTGATTTAATCATCTAACCTGTAAATGTTAACTTGACAAGGAATGTCAAATTGTTATTAAGTGTCACATTTTTGGGACAAAATGGCATCTTTATATGAAACCGAACGCATCGAAATTTTAATTATTATTGGTTATGGTAATAAAGAGCGAAGTTTTACAGAAATAGTGGATTTATTTAACGAATTGCATACCGACCGGGTTCAATTTCCAAGTCTTCAGTTTCAAGGACTTTGAGTCGTTTTCGAGAGACTGGCGATGTCAAAGATAGACCTAAAGTCGAAAAGCCAGTAACAGTGACAAACGAAGAGTAGATGTAGTATTGGATGTCGTGGAGAATCCGAAAACTTCAAGGCAATTGGCATTAAATCACAACATGAGTCGATATTCAATTCAAAAGATTGCCAAGCGAGAAAAATTTCGCCCATTTAAAATCCATCTATTACAAGAATTAGGTGAAGACGATTTTGATCGCAGAATCGAGTTCTGCGAAGTTATTATGGATAAACTGAGACAAAATTTGAATGTAGATAATATTTTGTTTTCTGACGCATCTACTTTTTGTTTGTATGGACAGGTGAACCGACACAACTGTAGGTACTGGTTAAATGAAAATCCACATTGGATGGAACAAGTTCGCACCCAACGACCGCTAAAAGTCAATGTTTGGTGTGTTATTATTGGTGGATATATCATAGGACCCTACTTTATTAATGGAAATTTAAACTCGATATTTGGCACTTTTGCAAGAACCAGTAGACCTTATTCAATTATTTCCGAACAATAATGATCCAAGTTTAATAGCAGAACACATATGGTTTCAGCAAGATGAGACATTTTGGACTTCAAGTACGGGAATTTGTAAATAAAATGTTTCCTGGCAGATGGATTTGGCGAAGTAGAACCATTGAATGGCAAGCTAGGTCTCCTGATATGACCCCCTTGACCTGTTCGTGTGGGGTCATATTAAAAATTCAATTTACAAAAATAGACCCCAAAATCTCGAAGAGTTCAAAGCGAATATCACTTCAAAATTTTGTTCAACGGATTCATTATTGTCCAGAAGTTAATGGAGAAAACTTTGAGCACCTTATAAAATAGAACTGTGGAACCAAATTTTACAATTTCATTAATAGCTGTTCTTTTTTGAAATACGTAGATTTTAAAAACTATACATATGCCTGTACTTTCTAGGTATCTAGGTAATTTGACTCTTGATCACTCGAATATACCAAATGGGCAACCTGATTTATTATTTCAGTATAAATGTTTGTCTCAAGAAATATTTACTCCACTTGAACATTAAAATTTTTAGGCGTCTTTGTATAATCGGTTCGTGCTATTGACGATTGCATATTCACTGCAATTAATGACAATAATTTCCACTGGCATCTAGCTTAATCTACACACTTATTTTGTTACGTAAATGATTACACTTTTAAAATTCTTGAAAGAAAAACACTATTATTTAATTTACAATAAATCCTTTTATTCGTAAATGTTTAAATGCGTCATCCCTAATATGGGTTTTTGCGGTCACCTTATATGTATTGCAGCACTAAATGTTTACCAACAAAAACCACCACTGCCCGTTTTAAGGTCTCTTAAAACGTTACGCACGTTTCCACTTTATTCGAGCTCTTTTTCTGAGCGGCACCCTTATGCCTTAATAGGCTCTCGCTTACATACCTTCGATCAACCATTTTGAGAAACGTCACAAAATGTTCGGAAAAATCATTATTCATACTATCGAAAAATTTTAGAAACGGCAGCTTTGGAATTTTTTTTAAATTAGCATTTGTGTATCTATTAGCATCTATCTGACATGAAGTTTTAAATGTTTTAAACCGGCATAGATTATTTTCTCCGAACAAAAGTATGGTGTATGAATTCGTTAAATCTGTGTGCGTGTGTGTACGCGTGTGCGTGTATGTGCGTGTGCGTGTGTGTGCATGTGTGCGGGAGTGCGGTGTGCGTGCGTGAGTGTGCGTGTGTGCATGTTGTAAGATTATTCTGAAGCACCGTGTATATGGAGTGCTATGTTAACGTATGGAACGTATTTTGGTTGTAAATGAAGTAAGTGTGCACGAGGAAAGAAAATTTGTTTGCAGAATGTAAATTGGTGTAAATGATACGCCACTGGAATTTTAATAAAGCATTGTATGTCATATAAAAGAGTTGTTGAATGTTGTAGAAAGATTTTCATGTTGAAAGTATTAAATTTGACTGAAAAATAATGTTTTGGTAAAACCCCTACTGAGACGGCAATGGCAAAAACTACCGAATTCCCTCTGGTCTGTTGCTACCGTGTACTAGGGAATTCGGATATAAAATGGGTGTAAACGTGTAAGTGAGGGAATGTACGATATGTCCATATTGCATTAATGTGTAGGAAGGAATATGTATGTATATTTTTGCTTGTATAAGAGACGTTACCTTGCATAATAATAAAATAATAAAAAAAATAGTGTGAATTGTTTAAGGGCAAATAGTGTTGGAATATGTTAAACTGTGGGAAAGAGAAATTGCCCATATGAGTCAAGTTTTGGATAATGTACCGAGAGAATTTGAGTATGAATAATGATTTTTTCGAAGAACTGTGAGTATATTTGTAAAGAATTTCGAGATGGCTACGTTGTTTTAGTATCGTTTGAGTCCTGTTCCCTTTTCAGGATTTCCACTCGTCATGCGAATCATGCAGGAAGGCGGTGCTGCCGGCGACCTGGTGGAGAGCGGGCAGTATTTCGACCAGAATGACGGTGAAATAGCGTTGCGGTTTTTAGATACACCACCTCCAGCGCACGATTTGGATGTGGTATTATCACGCACGTACGAGCAGGCAAACGTGGACGAAATACTGCTGACCATATAACGTGTACGCGAGCTGTGTGAGAGGATGCAGTCACCCGTAAGTGAAGATCAGGTAGTATTGCATCATGTCTTAAGTCCTGGCTGCATTGCAGAGTTTGGGGATGAATGGTCTCCACTTCCGGAACATTGTTAATTGTCAAGCTCTGTAAGCGCAGCCGGTGCTGGGGAAAGAGGAATCTCCTATTACTCCGACACCTGCATGCGTTGTAGATGAACAATCGTCCACATGTGCAACATATGCAGAGGGTAGAATAGTAGGGAATCCATCTGAAGGTTTGCTGAGCCCTGTTTCTACGGTAGAATTTATGGAGGAGTAGTCGTGCAGTAGTTCTACAGTAGGAGGAGAGGTCAGGGGGCCCATTTCTGATAGTATCCTGAGTCCTACTTGTATTGCAGAGTTCGCTGAAGAGTGGAGTCCTATGAACTCTTCGGAGCGAATGGATGATTCATCAGAGAGTATCCTCGGTCCTGTGTGTGCTGCTGATTTTATAGATAATGAATGGTCGCTAAATGACTTATCAGTATCTAGGAGTCCTGCAACACCCATACAATACTTACCTGCGCAATCACCGGTGAGGGATATAGTGGAAAATGCAGTATCTTCTCCCCAGAGTGTATTGAGCCCTACATACGCTGCGGAGTTTCTGGAAAATAGGGGGGTAATACTTTGCTTACATCCCAAAGCACATGGTGGGGTGAGATACAATGCTGGGTAGAATATGTGTGCTCAGCAACACTCTATCCAGACTATCATTGTTATTGTTTCCTTACCTGTACACTACCTACCCCTCAACCTGATATATCCATTATACATATTATCCTATTCCTGGCGATATGTTACGTTGCGTCCTCGTTCGCATCGCTGGATATAACTTATTTTCTTAACAGTTGTAATACATGATAGTAATAAATGCTACAAACCAATAAAGAGTTAAAAAAGGAATTATAACAAAACACGTAACTCTACCCGTTCACTTATACATTGTTTATACATTTTCTGTGTTACAGATCGCAATAAAACGTTTCAATGTGAATGCCTGAAGAAACTTTCAAGAAATGACTCTCTACTGCGACATCAAAAAACTACGTGTTGGATAAGTATTCCAACTACCCCACCTTCAGAGATGCCACAGACTGTACCGCAAAACCGTACCGCACTTAGGAATGTGGTGCAACAAAGTACTTACGATGCGAACAGAACTAAACATAGCCATATTGCTGAACGTTGTAACAACCCTTTTTTGTGTTGTACTAAAAAATAATTTAATTTAAGATCTTTCATTCATTTAGTAGTAAATATAAGAAAAAGTTTTTGTTTTGCATTATAGAAATGAGGTAGGCAACTTAATTTGCATATCTTCATATTACATATCTTTTTAAGTGTATATTTCGTAAAGAGTTATATTTCCCTTTCCTTAAAAAAATTGTATTCTGACTATTTGATCTGCACAACGCGTAATCTTCATTTGAGATGATCTAACTTCGAAGCCTACATTTACTTCACTTCCTGATGTAAGCTGAAGCAGGAAGCGAGTTGTTTTGGTGGTTTTCACCTAAATTTTTGTGCATAAGTGCCATCGGTTTAGATAGTAAGAGATCTTTTAGCTTGTTATATTTTAAATTAAAACATTTGCTTTTTTTAGGCACTTTTATATGGTACTTTTACATGGCATTTTTATGATGTTTACTTAAGTCACTTCAGTTTACTTCGTTTTTTCATTTTTTTTCTTTTATGATGGTACTTTAATTACATTTTAAATACGCAAGTAATTTCAATTGGTGCATACGTCTCATTGTATGTTGGCAATTTTTGCATACAAAATTTCAAAATAATGAAATATTTTAAGAAGAAATTATAATAATACTTCCAGTTATTGGGTGTGGCGGTTAAATGGTTACAAGAATTTACGCATGTTGATACGATAATGACATCACTGAGTTGACCGTTTCCAATTCATGCGAACGAGGTATTTATATAATGATTGTTTTTTTTTCTTTACTATAGACATAGTTTTAAGACCAATTTTATTTAATCATCATTATGGTAATAAACATAATTGCACGTTGTTATTTTTTATTTTCATAAAAGCTATTATTGTTACTAACTAGGTTTAACTATTCCGTATAAAGATAGTTGGGCGCTCGAGTTTACATTTTATTGTTTTTTTTACATTGCATTTTTATTAATTAGGTGAAGAGAAAATAATTAAGCAAATTGGAATCAAGCAGCATTTAAGGTATTTGAGCAATCAGTTTATTTGAACCTACCCCAATTTAATCAACCGACTAGAGTCAAAGGCACAAATTAGTGGTGAAAGGTTAGTATCTCAATTAGTTATATGATTTGTGTTAGGGAGAACTGTACCTAATTTCATTATTACGTTATTATAATATTCAAATTACATCATATCAATTTGAGAATATTACTTCATCACCACGTTTCGTTATTACAATTGGCACCGTTCAATGTGAGTTATTACAATTTGGCGTTGTTTATTTATTGTTATTATAACGTCTTGCACAACCTGGACCATCAGGGTTTAACAATTTAAAGAATAATGTGCAATACAGGCATGCTGATGATTCCTTTGCTGAACCAGAACCATCGGGTTTGAACAACTCACGGAATCGTAGGTCAGACCAAAGCAGCGAACCAGTACAAAATAAAAGTAGCAAAAGTGTTGAAATTGTGCACTGCACTGATTGTTCGATTGATGTTCCTCGATATGCTTATCAAAGACACCTTAGAAGCAATATGCACAAATCAAATGTGTGTCTACTCGTTGATACTAGGGTTGAAGTGATTCGCAATGCTTTTAAACAATGCATTGTTTCGTATAGACTATCACCATGCAATACCCATACGGATGTGCAGACGTTTATGGGTGACGTTAAAGTGAATGTTTTGAAACTAATACAAATTCAGTTGCAGAAACACTTCTCGTTGAAATGTAATGTTGAGTTGTTTGGGTTGTACTTTCTGAACAGTAGAGAAAGTACCGAATTAAAGTCCTTTCAAACGAAATATGATATATTGAGTGTCGGGATGGTGTTGGAAGATTATTTTCAAAGAGTAGCAGAAGTCTTGGATGCTAAGCAACCAGAATTTCAGCATAAAGATTCTGGTAAGTGTGAGTTATGAGTAGCAGGGTAGTACATTATTAATATATGTTGTTTTGTAGGGTGGTCGCTGGTGAATTTCGTATATTTAGAGGTAAACATGTTGAAATTTTCTCCCACTACGGGTTCATCCTATATGAATGTCCCGCCTGAAATTTCGCATAAACATGCCATAGTTAATGTGAAAAATAGTGATAATTGCTGCTTTGCATGGGCTATTGTATCAGAATTAGTGACACCGCCCGGGGTTACCACAACGGATGACTTCTTACCCTGATTTCAGGACGTTATTCAACTGGAATGGTGTGGAATTTCCTGTTAAGCTGACTAACATCTCAACGTTTCAGTCCAAAAATAATATCTCCATCAATGTTTATGGAATGGAGGATACGTATCGTGATGGTCATCGTATTCCTGAGGTAGTGGGTCCTCTCTACTATACAAGAGCAAAACAACCTATTCATGTTAATTTGTTGCTATTAGTCAGAAACCAAACGGATAATCAGCATTATGTACGGATAAAAAAGTTTTCTCGTTTACTTAGCAACCAAATAAGCCGACGTAATGGGGCAAAATATTTTTGCGATTCATATATTCATTACTTTAGAACGCAGGAGCAATTCACTCGATACGTGTCTCATAACTGTAATTTCGTATACACTAAGTTACCTGGTGTAGTGCAAAGAAAAGGCAGAACCGGGGAGATCTATGCGGAAAATATACTTGCGTTTCGAAACTATCAAAAACAGATGTTTCTACCGTTCGTAATATATGCAGATTTTGAAGCGTTATTAGTACCGGTAAATACGGCTGAACCCGATCCCGAACAACCGTTCACGATACAAACGTGTAAACATGAACCATACTCATTCAGTTATTATATTAAGTGCGGTGTAAACGATGCTTGGTCCAAATTAGAACTTTATAGGGAGGTTAATGCCGCGTGAGAGTGATGTGAAATGGATATATAATGAGCATTTGAAAACTGTTGTTCCAATGTTACCACTAACTGATGAACAACTGGTGATACACGAACAAAGTCGTAATTGTTAAATATGCGACAAGCTTTTTACGGACGATCTTACAACTTCCAAATTACGAGATCACTGTCATGTCACTGGTATATATCGTGGTGCAGCACATTCAAATTGTAATTTAAACTATCAATTAAATACATTTATCCTTTTTTTTCCATAATCTCAGTGGTTATGATGTCCATCTGTTCATCAAACAGTTAGCGAGTGAAACTGAAGAAATTACCGTACTCCCTATTAATAGTGAGAAGTATACAACGTTCGGTGTGCATATTTATATAGACGAATTCAATAATGGTCGCGGCCTTAGGGAAAAGAGGTACATAAATTTGCGATTCGTTGATAGTTGTAGGTTCATGGCGGCATTCTTGGATATTCTAACTCATAATTTATCAGATGATCAATGTAGAGAGGTAAAGAAACATTTTGTTGATGATAATGACTTTAACTTAGTTAGAAAGAAAGGTAATTTCCCCTACGCGTACGTGGACAATTTTAATAAATTAGACGATGTCCCCGTACCTTCCTATGACAAATACTGTCGCGTCCTACTGGTGTGGGATCACTTTAAGTGTAATACACTCTGGGGTTATGCTGACATATATTTAAAATCAGACGTGTTGCTGTTAGCTGACGTGCTCGAAAACTTGAGGCGACTATGTATAGACATTTATGGATTAGAACCAGCGCAGTATATTACAATACCTGGATTGGCGTGAGATGCCATGCTGAAATGTACTAAAGTAGAGTTAGAATTATTGCCTGATATGGATATGTACCACTTTTTTACGAAAGGTATTCGTGGTGAAGTGAGTACTTGTGTTAAGCGAAGAAGTATTGCTAACGAGTTGGTCCCAAATTATGACCCTAATCGTCCAAAAGTATTTTTACAGTATTTAGATGCCACGAATTTATACGGATGGAGTATGCGGCAACACTTACCTCATAATGGATTTATGTGGTTAACTGAAGAGGAAATTCAAAACTTTGATGTACTGAAGATTAATGATGATGCTGATATTGGGTATGTGCTAGAGGTAGATATGCACTATCCACACCACCGGCATGATGATCACAATGATTAGCCTTTTGTCCCAAAATGATCTGCGCACCACATTCCAAGAAGGAAAAATTAATTCCTAACTTATGTGATAAGACCAACTATGTTATACAATACCGATATTTAAAACAATGTATACAGCAAGGGTTAATTGTTACTCATATTCATCGAGTTTTACGGTTTCGTCAAAGTCAGTGGCTAGTACCATACATAGACCTTAATACGACTCTTCGAAATCAACCCAAGAACAAATTCGAAAAGGATTTTTTAAATGCATGAACAGTGATGTATTTGGTAAAACAATGGAGAATGTCGACAAAAGAAAAGTAATAAAGTTATTAACACATTGGGAAAATAACGAACATACCTTGGGTCTAGCACGGTGTGTCGCAAAACAGCAATTTAAGAATTTTGTTCAATTTACTGATAAATTATTTGCAGTGGAATTGTTCAAACAAGTCGGTACTTGTGACAAACCCGTATATGTTGGATTTAGTATTTTAGATCTTTCCAAGATTATAATGTATCAATTTTTTACGATATCTTGCGCAGTAATTACGGTAATAATGTAACGTTGCTCTATACAGACACAGATTCTTTAATTGTCGAGATAACAACTGATTATGTGTATGCCCATATGCGGAATAATGTTGATGAATATGACACATCCAACTATCAAAACGGTCTGCATGGTATTACAACGAATACATCTGTCGTCGGAAGAATGAAAAATGAGTATGCAGGGAAAGCTATTCAATGTTTTTATGGAGTAGGATCAAAATCTTATTGTCTAAAGCTTGCTAATGATCAAGTGGTTAAGAAAGCGAAAGGTGTTAAAAAAATCGTTATTCAAAAAGTGCTGACGGAGGTAGACTACAAATCTCTTGCGGAGGCGCCTGATGAAACAGTAATGTGTAAAATGTTTGTGTTTAGATCAACTTTGCATGATGTGTACACTGAGATGTTAAACAAAATCGCCTTTAGGTCTCAGGATGACAAACGGTATCGATTGCGTGACACGTGTACAAAATTGGCGTGGGGGCATTGGCGAATTCCGGAATTGGAGAACGTCGATCCTTTGAGTGGTCTATTAGAGGTTGCTAGGCTAATGAATTTGTATAATCCAGATAGTAACTAATAGTTTGGTTACTGATACTTGTTAGTTTTAGATGTGAATATATTATCTCCATAATGAAGCTATGAACATACATAACCATACATGTTAATATGTATAATATCGATGCAGCATTCCAGGTCTGCTACTTCATGTAGTAACTTTTGAGTGCAAGCATTTCATACAATGTAGCAAAGCAATTATTATCGTAATTTACGTTTAAATTGTCATACGGGTAACGATCCGTGTTAAGGAATACCCTAATATTCTTTAATGTACATTTATCGAATCTGAGAAACGTTACTTTCTCGCCCCGTTTGAAATCCGATAATAATGTATCTAGGTGTTTCTATACCAGTCGATGTTTTGATTGCCCATGTATGTTTATCTGTTGTGGGAACTGCTGAATATATGTGTGTTTCCCAACTTCTAAATGCTACTGGAGTATTTACATTTTTATCAATGTACTTCGTTAACGTCAATTCCTCCGCTAATGCTGGAATGATGTGCGGAACTTTCCAATATATTTTATCTATGTTAACGTTGAGTGCTTCATCTGCAACAGTTGAAATTACCGCATCGGTATCAATGTTACTGCGAATTAAAACCAATTCTTGTCTGATGTTCAAAATCACTTTATAGTAGTCTTCCGCAAAGCTAAGTAGCATTCGCAAAGGGACACAAACATTAAAATACCCTAACGCATTTGTTAGTGTGCTATTTGAGGTAGGAAACCAACCTAAGTTTTTATAACGTGCGAGGTCGTTGGGTGTCAGTGATACCAATCCATACATTGTAGACGTTAATCCAACCTTCGTCGCGGAATCTACCACTATTCCATTCATTTCGTATCTAATTTCACTGAATAAAAATTCAATGCCATTATTAACAAACAGTGCGGTGTTAGAGACGGCACCATCCTCCCTCAGCAATATTCCCTCTACATAGGCATAACTTTCTGATGGTAAAGTGCACATGTCTTCCAGAATGGGTATTCTGATTTCATCATTGTTTCTAAATCTCGTAGTATATGGTTGATGGGTGTGGAGTTCAGAATTTACTATGGCATTATCAACAACAACTTTTTCGTTTACGTTTTATATACTCATTGTATTACTATGAAACCAAGACTTTGCAAGTATGCTCTATCTGCGCTGTCAATGCTTTGAGGGTTGACCGCTTACTGACTCTCGCATTTCCACACTTTGATCTTTTATAGTCCACCTTGTTGTGGTTACACGCACATGTGTTATACCGCGTCACTATCTTTTCTTCAAATGTAATCCTATCGTTATGACTTCACCGTTGAAATTGACGAGGTCTCCGTCTTGGTCTACTATTTTAAGTGTTATTGTTGAAATGGTGGATGTATGTATAGGTAAATAGATGACATGTAGAGAGGATTAAATTATTTTGTATCTCGCTAGTACACTGGGAAAAAATTGATGAATAATATTTGACGCCTCTCCATTTTTAAAACTTCCACTTGTTATACTGTATTCGATAATTAACGAATTAATCTTAATAATGTTAATAGCATTTTCAGAGGTATGTAGTTCATGACCGTAGTAAACTTTTTTGTTAAATCCCAATATAGGTCCTATAGAATTTTCTACATTAAAGTTAATATCATGTGTTGCTTTCATAATTGCTTTCATAGTGTTATTGTTCGCCCGTAAATTAAAAAATTTATTCGAACCCTTCACTGTATCATTTATATGTTTATTCACATCCGCGATTTCGTATGATCCTGGCGGTATTGTAATTCTAGTTCCTTCAAATATCAGTTGGTTACTCTTGGAAGTAACGTTTTGTATAGTATTGAAAGATTCAGAACTATTTCGACATATTCCGACTCATTATCAAGATAAATCGATGGGTTAAAGTTGGCTTGCAAAATACTGCTTGCATCGGTAAGTGTAAATATGTACGACATTGCGATCAAACAACGACTGCTGAGAATCAAAACGAATCGTCATATAAAATCGTAAGACTAAATGACCGCAATTGTATGTATTGAAGGTTTGAACCTTGGTGTAGTTATAGTCAATCGTGTTTCTGCTACCATCCTTTTAAAATAGTGAATTAATTCTAATGGTGGTTTAATATCAAAATATATAATATGTCCATTACGCTTGATGTAAGCCGTCCAGTGTGTTTCCCTGTTATTTTGATCATCCAGATTCACGATACCATCTTCATTCGCATGGATTCGTGTAGGTAATTTTTCTCGCATGTATATCCCTCTAAAATAAAGGATTTTTAATTTCTCAACAAATTTTGATAGCTCAACGTTCCTTAAGGCGTGACGTGGTAGCTTCAGTGGGAGTTTTTTGAATACGGTTGTAGATATAGGCCTAAACTTCGCTTATATGGTTTTATATATAAGCCTTTTCCTAAGGTAGCTGCTTACATTGCTTGATTGTGTCGTTTGTTTTTTTCTAACGTTTTTGCGTCAGTGACCGCTTTTGCAACTGCGGCTGCACCTCCACCAAAAGAACTTAAAGCTCCTAATGCTGCAAATAGGGGAATAAGAGGTATGAATCCCCCACGTTTTGGTATTGGTAATATTCTTCTCTTGGGTGTCAAGATTTTTTATGTTTTTGAACTTTTAAGGCTTGTTGTACCATAGATTTTAACGATGACCGAAGGTTACCACCAACGAACGCTTCCTACGTCGTGATTTTCTTCCCATTCCCATTGTTCTTTTTCCTTTCATTATACCCGCTAAGGTTAATGCAGCTGCTCTTTCTCTAAAGGTAGCGTTTGATGAACGAAATCTATTCCAAGCTTTTTGTTGCAAAGCCTTATCAGCTATGTGGCGATGCCTTAGATCGTTTGACTGCGAGTATGCAATATCGTGTTCTTTATACGCTTCGTCCAGTTCGTTAATACCTCTGTCACCGCGAGCTAATCGTTCTCGTAAATGGGTACCCGACCACAATATCTGTACCCAGGTATATGCAACTCCACGGGTAATTTATTTATTAAGGTGTTAATTAATCCAGATCCCTTTTCATAGCTATTACACGGAGAACTATGCTTCATACCACACTGACTGACAATTCACTACTACACTATTTAATGCATATGATATATATATATATATATATATATATATATATATATATATATATATATATATATATATATATATATATATATTATATATATACCACCATACAAGATATAATTCAGTACTATCATGGGTGACATCCGTTTCATTCCACAAGATACCTATAAAAAATTATGACATCACTTTTAACAATAATCACTACTCAAAACATAATGGTCTACTAAAAGGAGGTTGTAAACAAGGTATAATCGTTGGTCCATCAGGTTGCGGAATAATAAACGTAATGATTACCTTATTAGAACATCCAAATGGTTTACGTTTTGAAAATGTTTATGTATACCGCAAATCTTTATATCAACCCAAATACCAGTACCTTTAAACCATATCGGGTAATGATTTTTGATGATGTAGCATGCCATAAACAGAATGAAATTAGGAATTATTTGTGTTTTGGCAGACACCAAAAGAATGACTGTCTCTATCTGTGCCAAACGTATTCTTCTATTCCAAAACAGCTTTTACGTGAGAATGCGAATCTAGTAGTTCTGTTTCAACAAGATAGCACCACTCTTAAGCATGTGTATGATGATCACGTTAATGTAAATATGAGATTTGATAGATTTAAGGACTTGTGTTTCTGTTGCTGGCGTGACAAATTTGGATTTCTTGTGATTAATAAAGAGAGTGATATTAATGCAGGTCGCTTCCGTAAGGGATTTGACTGTTACATTGCATTATAAATACTGCACTTGTTATGTAAACATTCAGTAGTAATGGAGGAGCGCTTCGTACAAGACATTTTGGGCGCTCACAAGAGTGTGCAACAAAAATATGCTAGTTTAAAGGAAGATACTGCATTTACAGAGCGTGCAATGGAGGCGCACTTTAAACCTATAACACAACCATTGAAACAATTGATTACTAAACAAGAAGGTTCTCTCGTCAAAGCTGAACCATTTACATCAAAATTCGGAAAAACTGAGCCTGTTGCACATGAAAAGGAAGTTTTTTTACATCATACGCCTAAAACATCTGGAACTCGGAAGTCACCACATATTCTTGTTCCTGACGCCATTCCACAAGTTTTAGAGGAAACTGTGATTGCTGATACCACACATGATGACGAGAGGGAGATTCCCACTTTACAACAATTGAAATCAGAACTGTTAGCTGCTAGATCTCAACCGGCCTTTGAAGAGTACCTTAGTCAGTATGAAGGATTAGCGAAACATTACGTGGAAGGTATATTTAGAGATCCCGAAGACGAGTATGATTTAACATACGGTGTACACTTTCTTGCTGAAAAAGAGAAATTTTGTATTGGTGATGCTGAACTAGACTTTATTGGAGAGAATTTTTGTAACGCTCTTCCTGATGGATCATCATTAGACTATGTTGGAACTCCGGGATTATATGAGCTACTATTTAGAAAAGCTCCTACGGGATACAAAAAGAGTGATCTGCAGCAATACAATGACATTTTGCGCCGCACAAATGCTGCTCGACGTCATTATAACCCAGATGTCGAAATTCAAGGAACTAATAGTAGGAAATACATTTAGATCATTAAACCATTACTTCACCCTAAAAAACGAGTCGCTACATTAGCAATTTCACTTCCTGCCACAAGATCTCGCAAAGCTTCTATCTCCAAAAGAGGGTGTAGAATGCAACTATTACGATATAATAACAAAGCGATTGAGCTTGTACCATGGAATGATCCGAATAAATTAGTGGATTGGTTGCGGGAGTTATTGGGATCAATATCGGTAGGAAATACTAGCAATCACAACGAAATATATATATATATATATATATATATATATATATATATATATAAATATATATATATACATAATTGACGAATTACGTAAAGCGAAAGTAATAAAGTAGGATCTCTGGTTATAAACCTATTACTATATTCATTCCATTTCATTGTTACAACGACCATCACTGTAGATACTACTACATATCCAGCACTGATGTCAATAGATTAATTTGGTGGACACCTTCATCATCAAATGACAATAGATAAATTTGGTAAACATGTTGTTCAGCATTCTGGTGATCTTCATTATGAGAATTTCATTTCTTTCTCTGGAATAGCCATTAAAAAGGAAATTAGTCTTCCTACTGGTATAGTTGACACCTACACCTTTCCCTGTAACGAAGGCACCGTAGTGTATTGCAAGTGGAGTTATCCAGGTCTCGAGCTTAACATTAACGATAAAAAGTTTACGCTTGCTAGCGATGTAATTGGTCACCACATAAGTAGGAATGCCGCAATTAAAGTGAGTTTATACAGTTGCAACTGCGACGATGTTCCATGTAGAGCTCGTAGTACAATCCAAACTGATACAGTGAGTAAATCTGATGTTGTTGACTGCACAAGCCAGCACGAAGAAATTTTCCGCGTCGTTGTGTGGTACTGAAAGGTTTAAATGATCTGTTTCAAGCCGATTTGGTAGAAATGATACCTTGTGGTCGGGTAAATAAAGGATTTCGATACATTTTAGTAGTAATAAATGCATTTTCTAAATATGTTTGGACTTATCCCATCAAACGCAAAAATGGTAAACTAGTCGCAGATGTAATGAATAAACTTTTGTCTGGTTTGCAAAGGACGCTTACACATATACAAACTTACATGCGAATGGTGTTTTATAATGCTGAATTTAAGAAAGTAATGAAACAATTTAATATTAATCAGTACAGCAGTTATTCAAACTTGAAGAGTAGTATGGTTGAACGTGTAAATCGCACTCTTAAAACAATAATGTGGAAAACATTCAGTATGCAAGGTTCCTATAAATGGCTATCAATATTACCTCAAATTGTTGCGGATTATAATTCAAGAAAGCATAGAACCACTGAATACAAACCTATAGAAGTAACGGAAAATAATACTGCCTCTATTTTGAAACATTTAAAATGTCATAAAGTTCTTGACCATAAGAAGCCTAAATTTAAAGTGGGGGATTATGTACGTATTAGCAAATACAGCAGCATATTCTCTAAGGGATACACGCCTAAATGGGGTTATGAAGTCTTTCGAATAACAGCTGTAAAACGTTCCAGTCCAATTACCTACACATTACGTGATAGTCGAGATGAAGAGATGCAAGGACATTTCTATGAGCCAGAACTTCTAAGTGTTAAACATCCTGACATGCACCTAATTGAACGTGTAATACGACGTCGAGGAAATATGTCTCTCGTTAAATGGTTAGGGTTTGATAATTCTCACAATTCATGGAGTTCTAACAAAGACATTATATAATACGCTTTGTATTATTATTATTATTATACACTACTAAAGCGTTTCATAAATACGTAATCACGATGTTGCTTTTCCAGGACAGCTGAACATATTTGACTATACTGCACATTGATAATTAAAATATTACGACATCCACTTGAATTCATAACGCTCACAATCTTCGCCTTTTCTACCGCTTGACGTAATATGTTCTCCATTACATAAAATACTGCTTTCACATGTACTCCCTCCCCACTATTTCTACCGTCAAGGTTACCCAGCTTCGTTTCAAGGCCTTCATTCACGGCGTTCCTGCAAGGTTTACGGAACATCACCAATCACTTCAAGGATGTATCCTTCACCTTTTCGGCCCCCACATTTTCAAAGTCTCCCATTATCCAGGTTCACCCAATTACAATGTCCTCCATTGCCACGTTTACCACTTTCAAGGTTCACACGCCCTCAAGGTTGTCACAACCTCAAGGTTCCCACACTTACAATGCCCTCCACCTCTCACGTTTACCACTTTTCCAAGGTTACACAATACAGATATCAATCATATCATTCTTCACGGTTAACTATACATATGTTTTTACAAGGTCATTCTTTTCTTTAAAAGTAGGGATAACTACACATATAGTATCGTGTTATTTCCACCAGTCTCAGTATGTCTGCTAGCCCAGTACAGAACAATTGGGATGATAGAGCGTGCTACCAACCAATATCACTTTTTAATCTAAGTGTGCGGCGAGCATGTAAACTAATTCCCAACTGGGTGCAATTTGAAAAAAAGGGTTACTGCCTTCTACGACATTAGAAGCATTAAAGAATACATATGAAGATGTGCAGTGGAATACTGAATGGTTTGCCAACCTAGATAAAAGAATTCGCTACTTCCACCATCATGCCTTGATGTATATTTGTAATTGCGACGTTTCAACAGAACCCAATTTACCATCAAATCTGTATATCTTGTGTTTATCTCATCGTTACTAAGAGGTGAGGTGCTTCTGTTGCTGCTTCGGGTTTATATACCACGGTTACTTTCTCCACGTTCTCCTTTACGCTTTTCCTTTTCCACTTTGTTAGTTTTGCTGTGGTTTCTTTTAAAGGTGGTTTGTTGTAGAGTTGCTCTACTCGCTGCAGTTTGTTTATTTAGTGCTAGTTTCACGGTGTTTGGTAGCTTTTGTCCGTCATCTCTTATGGTGAGGTGTTTTCCTATTTCGGTGGCTTCGTTTATTATTCTGAAATACCATGAAACGATTGTCAAGAAACATATAGACAAATGAACAGATAATACATTTATTTTGCATAGACTACCGAGGTCAATGCAGCACATTGAGGTATTGGCCTTACATGAAGGCAGCACACTTCTTTGTGTCAGTCGACCACCATTCGGTAGTGTAGCTATATAAACTCTACAGTTACGGGTATTTAGCCCGCTGCGTCATACGTTTTCATCAACATGATTTCGTCATGGTCCATTGGAAAAAGCAGGGACCACTTTGTATTTGATGCTCTTTCTCGCATTGTAACTAAATGAAAAGTTGAGGGGCATGTGTAACCCATGATACCACTACCCTTAACATGGGTTCCTTAAAATTGGATCTTCGATTTTTTAGAGCTTGGCGAAGGCACCTACTTACCACCAATATGGTTTTAAGCAGAGTTATTCAACAGCTGATCCTATTTCATATGAGACCTAAGCTTGGAACAATACATTGGAACGATCCGTTACTGTGGCTTTAAATATTTCAAAAGCATTTGGCGTAAGTGTTTACTCACCAAACTCACCCAGTTTGGGTTAACTGATACGTTCATCAATTCGATTTCCAGTTTTCTTGATAAAAGACTAATACAAAATGCGTGCTAGTTTATGGTGTATTTTCTAAAAAAATTGGAATTAATTCGGGCGTATCACAGGGATCAGTTTTGCTATACACAGAAGAGCTCATTTCTTCAACAACTAACCTGATCCATTCCTTTGCATGCGACAGTACTCTTCATTGTCGTCCACTTCAGTCTACTCATAATACTAATCCGCCTTCTTTCTCAAAATAAGATATTAAATCTGAAATAAAAATTTCAATCAATAGAGATATACAAGGTATCCTTTAATAGTGATATAATAATCTAGTTAAGTTTAATGCTAAAAAAACTCAGTGTTGCTTCGTGTCCACCAAAAAAAGATCGCCAAAGGTATGAATGGCTCAAGACTAAAATTTTCAAACTTTTATTATGTTAGGATTATCTTCCACTCTATCATAGGTTGTGCAACCTTAGGTGCTAGTTTAAGATGCAGGTCCAGAACTCGTCAAAAAGCCTTACATTAAGCTTCTGCCAAAAGGACTTTAGAAGTAGAAAAAAATCAAAGTGCAAGTCCAAGGTATTGATGTCGGTCACAAGAAACTTAAGCCAAAAAGGCACACAAAAACGAGATGGCTGAAAGCCAAAAAAGCACACGAAAACAGGATGGCACAAAATAGATAGCAGAAAGCCAAAGGAGCACATGGAAACGAGATAGCGGAAAACAAATAAAGCACGTAGAAACAAAATGACGGAAAACCAAAAAGGTCTGGAAAACAAGTCAAGGAGCCCTGTGTTAGAAATGAGGACGAGTATGAGGGCCCAGCTGCTATAAAATGAAGCCCTGATAAAGCCCCATCGGAAATGGGGCCACAGCCAAGTCCTACATGCTAAAAAAAGGGAGCCCAAAGAAGAAGCTACGGTGTGGTACAACCAATTAGAAGGTACGTTGTGGCAGACGAACAATCAGATTCAATCTGTGGCGTTAGAATGACCAATCATCAGACGCAAGCTGGGCGTGGCTTAGAAGTGGGGTGAGGGCCAATTAGAAAAAAGGCATCTGCGAGTTGCCCACCCACAAGAAAAAAAACCTCTAATTACTGATAAAAGAATGAAAAAAATGCCATGACTATGTTGTGGGAGTGGTGGGGGCAAGTGTTTGTGTGCAACTTACGAGTTCAAAAGGCGATTCTTTGCCGCATTATCAATAGTTGATTACATTTGCTACTACACAGACGCAATTTAAAAAGTTGCTATTATATAAATAGTGTGAACGTATTTTTAGTTCTGGCGTACTAAAGTTTCTTAGACATACTTTTTGGTTTAATTTCCCAAAGAAACGCTTATTGTACATTAAATATGGTTTCGTAATTTACCTATTAAACATTGATACATAACATTTAAAATAAACTATTGATATAACATTTGTAGGTATCTTGAAATTTACTATGGGAATGTTTATGAAATTAGTAATGTGTGATATCTATCCTGATTTCATTCCTACCCACTATTGTTATCAGATAACAAATTTATCAAATTATCAGGATTTATGCGATTAACCAAGAATGTATCTACACAATGAACCAAGTAATGCTTTTTTTATTTTTTCTTAATTAGTAGTGTTTTGTTTGGAATCAGTTTAGTTTTAAGTTTACGAGAATAATGTATCCCGATAAATCTTTTATAGAACAAGAGAACGAAAAAGACACTGCATATCATAATCTAAAAGAAGATGATACCGATTCTGCAACAAAAAAACATTTCTATATCGATATAATCAGTGACAAAGAAAGGTTGGCATTGCTAATTATTATTTTACTCTTTACTCTTATAGTACCTATAGGCATTTACTTCATTGTAACTCATTTAACGTTTTTACCGGATATTGATTTCTCTTGTGCAGTAGATTTGGATTTTAGAGTGTTATGCGGCAAAGTTAATATCACTAAAAATGAATGTGTTGAGATAAATTGTTGTTATGACGATACTATATCACAATGTTATCATTATATTCCTGCAAAATACAATTACCACCGTGAAAATGCAAATGCCGACATATTTCAAAGTCTGCAATCTACATCTCCATTTAAGAAAGAAGTAATAGAAAGTATGAAGATAAGCATATTAGAAAAAAACCCTCAAACATTGGAACTAATACTTCATTCCTCAAATATTACTTATGGAAATGATGTAGTTAACGGAAATAATTATTATTATGTTCAAACTGATGTTAGGATTCTTGGCATTAAAGTATTTAGAAAAAATACTAGTGAACTGATACTGACAACCTTGTTGGGTCCCGTGATTGCGTCATATCATTATTGGGAATGGTCTGTGCATTTGAGTAGTGAACAGTTGGTTGGTTTAGGCGAAATCCATTATAAGAAAAATGTTACTGTTACTAAAGTTATATACAAGAACAAACATGATCATAACACTTTACCAAACTTTATATGTAGTAATAAGGGAAAATTTTACGGTATTCGTTTTGAACACGATGGTCCATTAGAAGTCACTGTGTTGCCATCAAAACTTATTATTTTAAAAAGTTTGGCAGGTCATCGAATTGGTGTAAACGTTTATACAGGGCCTACTCTTAAGGAAGTAATTCAACAACAAAATCAAGAAAAGATTAAAACACCTTTAATTCCATATTGGGCACTAGGAGCACATATATGCAGGTAAAAACATTATTTGTTGTACTTTATTAGTATCTGTTAATTGATAATAAGTAAAATTAAACAATTATTTAAAAAAAAATTGTTTGATAAGATATAATGAAATGGTTAGATCAGCGAATATAGATTGCGCCATAGATATAAACCAATTAAAAAAAAAATAGTTTTAAAATATTGTTAGGATGTAAACAATTTTTTTGTTGTTTTAAAAAGATCTGCGACGTTGTCCGATGCCCACACTCCAATGTCTGATATTGGTGTAACCTTCGTGAATCGACCTTGTCCTCTCGTTTCATATCACCTTACCATCGTTTCCACCGTATGTGCAACAGTCAGTCTCATATCATTTTACTTACTTCTCGGATAACTTTTTTCCCGGGAAAGATTTGAGTAACAAAGCAAACATTCGTGTTCAGCGACTTAATATGCATGTGTGAGTTACATAACAAATTTGCTCTAAACCTTACGTCTAGTAATAATTGACTGATCAAAAATTGTTTGGAATACATTGGTCCAGGAGTGCAAAGTAACGCGTAATATGGAACGTTGCACATTGCTTAAACATGGTTCTCTTGAAATATTACATTTATTTTGATCAGTTACAAGTTTTGCACGTGCTTTGAAGTACTTAAATTATTAATATAACTATGTAGAATTTTAATAAAGCTTGTTATAGATATAGCTCTTTACATACAGGGTGATTCTAAATACAGTAGCACAAACGGTACTAATGCCGAATAAACTAAATATACCTTGGATTAAACTTGCACCCCTGAGAGTAACAGGGTCTTCAATGTTATAGAGCCAACCCATGTTTCCTTCAATTTATCTAGAACTATGTGGTGTAAAGTACTCATATTTGGTACAAACATTTGTCCAATACCGACGTATACTTCTTATTAATATTGTTTAAATATATCCACCAGAAGTGCTGCTGTCGACTACATGAACATATTGTTACAAAAAAAATTCACCCTGTAAGAAAATAAATATGTTATTCACATTTTCAGACGTAACAGCTAAAAACAAAAAAAATCTCTCCTGCATTTTTTCGATAAAACCGATAGTATTTTCGATAATTTACAAAAACTAACTGCGGAAATTTTACAGTGCTTATGCATGCAGTAACATAAAAACATCAACACATCACTCTTTAATAGCAAAAGGAAAACGCTTTTCTCGTAAAGTAATTTTAATAAACGTATTTTGAAGGGACAGTACATACATACATAAATCTTTTTTGCTTATTTACAAAATATTGCAAAGTGTACACTATTTGCAATTGTCTAACTACTGCCCTCCTTTCCTTACCCCTTGCACTGTCTTCTTCCCTCTTGTCTCCTCCCCTTTAACTATCGTCTTCTTTTCCATATTTCTTCCATCCAATCCACTCCCCTTCCTTTTTCCCCCAGTATCTCATCTACCGTTCTGTCATCTTCCTTTAACTCCCTGCATTCTTTCAACGTATGGTTGATTGTCTCCATCTATTCTCCATAAAACCTTGAAGGAAAAGTAGTCGTTATGTAACAAATAAAGTTATTTTAAGTGTCTAATTTAAGTAATGATATCTTAATTTAAAACTACCTACTGTAATTTCGAATATAATACTAAGGCAATTAACGTTACTTTAAAGTTAAAAGTTTCTAAGGAATATTTTCAAGTAGTTCCAATTTTCCTGTAAACACAATCTAACACGACGATTAAAATTATTACGTACTCTTGTAAATATTTCTGGGATTTTTGAAGCAGTTCTTCAACAGTATTAACACGAGTAGCATAAACAATACTTCTCAGGTGCCCCCATAAGAAAAAATCAAGTGGCGTAATGTCCGGTGAACGGGCAGGCCAACGTACGGATATGTCGACACCACGACTTCTCCAATGTCCCGGAAAATTTAAATCAACCATTGCCTGACAGTTAAGGTACTATGTGGCGAAGCCCCGTCATGCATGTACCACATAACTTGTCGTACACCTAGAGGTGGATACTCAAATAGTACTGGGAGATTTTCATTTAAAAATCGAAGTTACTCAAGAGCTGTCAGTCGACGGAGAAGAATAAATAAACCTATTAGAGTATTTTCAACAATTCCTGCCCATATATTTACACTACAATTGTGCTGAAATCTTGATGAACGTATTTCATGGGTTTACATCAGACTATGTGTGACTATTATGATGGTTAACTAAGCCATGTATTTGAAAACATGCCTCATCAGTGATGAGACAAAAAATTAAGTCGTGTCTGTACATGTTAAGATACCGCTGGCAAAAAGCAATCCTTGCAGTTAATTCTTGAACCGGTTGGTGGTAAAAAGCGTAAAAAGTTATCATGAATCAAGTTCAAACAAGGCTTTGCAAAACGCTATGCTGTGTAGCCAGTCTTCTTGTACTTGTTTGAGGATTTTCTTCTAAATTGATAAGTATAGCTTCTTCAAGGTTTACATTTCTGATATAACGTCTTTGTCCATTACACTCGCGCTTAGGTTGAATTTGGCCAGTTTCTCGCAACCTCCTTCCACAGCTGAAACAGTTTGTCTGTGGGGAACCCGGCGATTTGGATATCTGTCGTGGTACAATCTTGTTGTGGCATCAATATAAGCAGAACATCTTCAAACAAACCGTCGCGTTAGATTGTGTTTACAGGAAAATGGGAACTACTTTGAAAATATTCTCTTTGTATTACATTCGAAATTACAGTAGGTGGTTTTAAATTAAGATATTATTACTTAGGTTTATAAATCGTATATTTTGAGATATATTATACAATATTTATACATTTTGGTAATATACTGATTTCGTCGAAAGTAACAGTGACACATTTAAGGCCGTGTCCTCTACCACTCGAAAATTATGACTTCAATCTCTAAGATGGAAATAAAAAGAAAACTTAAACTCTGCTGTAACCTAGGATCCTCTCAATGGATAATAGAGTACCGTAGCTTGGATCCTAGGTTACAGTAGATTTTGAGTTTCCTTTTTATTTCCATTTTTTTTTAGACATATTGAGGTTATAATTCGCCAAATTTCGCGTCGTAGAAGACACGGTGCAGATTTAAAAATGCCCACCAAATTTTGTTTTGTAATTCTTCACAGAAATAACATTACAACTTTCGGTTTTCTGTTAGATTTTATGATTATTAGGGAAATTAATCCCTACATTAAGAATTGAATTTGCATATAGTTCGCGCATGTGCAAACCAACTTTTTTATTTGTTAACGTGTTTATATGAAATTTTGACTACATGGTAAGGGTATCTGTACGACAAAATGTCTCGGGATGACCGATAATGGATACTAAGAAAATGTACCTTGTTCATCATTTACTGATATTACTTTTTTTGTATTTACACGAGTATAAGATGCATTTTTGGATCATAGGGGCTAAAATGTACTCTATTCCTTAAAATTTCAGATGTAAAGTATACAATTATATTTTTTCCTTTGTTTATTCAAATTGCAGAAGGGACCAACGCAGTCGTACATTGAATTTTGTTTGCTGTTTAATTTACAATTAACTATTTTTTTTATTTCGGTAAGCAGTATATATTGAATTGATTCCATAATATTGTGTTAACCATTTTTTTGTATGTGTAAACTAATTTGATTTCAGCTTACTCATAATTTTTTTTGTAACGCTTTGCTTGGTTGCTACCGACCCTGTCTGTTATTTTTTTTTCCACTTTTCAAATCACTTCCACTGGCAACTAATTCTGATTGTTTACTAAAAATTAAAAGGAAACTTCTCACAAATTCAAAATTTATCTTACTATATACACAAATTTCTATTTATAATTTTTTTTAAATACATACCACGTACCTTCGCAATAGTATTTCTTCTTTTATGCCCTTTTCAAGTTTAGGGTCTTAAAGAAAACCTGTGGCGCCCTAACTTTCTCCATATTCCTAAGCTCTCACCGAAATTTATTTAGCTGCCGCAATCTGCCGCCCACACCCAAATTGCTCAATACAACCAACCAGCTGCTAGCCTGGGTGAGTATATTCTGCGGTTAACGCCGTGGCAATTAGTGGCATCCAACGTGCAGGGGCCCTAGGCAGATATTTTAGCATATTGTTCGTCGTTATTAAGAATTTTTGCGTGTACTGATATTTCACCTGTATTATTTTTCTTATTACTTGGGCGGAATCTACTATAGCTATTTCCTTATTTTAAAATGGAGGTTAATAAACTTGTGGCTGATGAACTAAGCTATGAGAGTGCCATTCGAGGTATCACTGGAGTTAATACGCTAGAACAGATGAGGAAGACCTTGCGTAGCCTTTTTCGATTTGAACGTCAATGATCTTCTATAGATTATCCCCAGTATCCTTTTACTTTTGAAGTAGATGTTATTGCTATTCAGTTCAGAATTTATGGAATAAAAGATCTCGTTGAAAACTTTACTGGTGATGAGAATGTTAAAAAGAAAGTTTCTTCGAAATTAAGTCATGTCTTGGAGAGCAAATCGCGCTGTTACAGTTTCCGAAGACGATAAAACTACTAAATCTTCGTTTTTAGTGGATATTTTAAATTTAAAGTCCGATTTCGAAAAAAGATACGTCGTAGATAGGTGACTCAGGGTGTTTACCTATGTTATGTAATATAGAATCGTCGTCTGAAGATGAGCAGAAAATCCCGCCTAATGCGTCTTCGTCTTTTATCCACCCTACTAGTAACATTTCAAATGTAGTTTCAGTGTCCGTATTCAAATGGAACTTAAAATTTAACGGTGATGATCGTCTTATATCACTAAGCTCTTTTCGCGAACGCGTGGAAGAATTACGTGTATCGCGTCGTCTTTCAGAAGAACAATTGTTTTTGTCCGCTAGTGATTTATTTTCAGATAAAGCTCTTGTTTGGTATCGTGCTTCACGTAAATTAGTTTATGATTGGAAATCCTTGGTTGTCCTATTGCGTCAAGAATTTCAACCTCTTAATGATCGTTTATTTGACGAAATTCCTCAAGAACTCAAGGACCGAACGAATCTATGGGTACTTATTTATCTATAATGGAAAGTCTATTTTATCGACTTACTATTAAATTATCAGAGTCCGTCAAATTAAAAATTATTTTGACAAATATTCATCCTTTTTATCAGACACAATTAGGTTTGCATAAGGTTAATTCGCGTTCTGAATTATTAGAAATTGGAAGAGTTTTGGAAAATAGAAAACGCACCCTTGAAAATTTTGCACCACCGCCGTCTCGGAAATCAACTCGTTTGTTTGAACCTTATTTAGCGTATGTAGAATCTGTTTATAGTTCGTTATCGTTGTCTGCGTCGGAATCTGCAGGAGCTTTTTCTTTATCTAAGCGTCCCTGTTAGAACTGTCAAAGATATTGTTATCGTTGTGGGGAAAAAGGTTTTACTGGTCGTGATTGCCCACGATGCTCGGGAAACGAATCGAGAAGACAATGAGAGATCGTAGCGTTATTTCTTCTCGTTCTGCTCATGCGATCAATCCCAATAATTTAGTCAACAAACATTCAATTCTGTTCGAGTATATTTTTGCTCACGCGAAGGATGATCAACGTCCATACTTGAAAGTATCTATTTTGGATTATCCGTTTACAGGTCTCTTAGATAGTGGCGCCAGTCGTACTATCATAGGTCCCAGCGGATGCAGAAGTTAGGGTTTCCTTTGAAATACGGTGTACCCATGGAATCTGTTAGAATCGCTAATGGTATGTTATGCCCGTACATAAGTTCTGTAGACTTGCCTTTTAGATTAATAGATTAAGTTGGTGAATGTGTTAGTTGTACTTGATGTGCCGCATGCTCTGATTTTATGCATAGATTTTTGAAAGACATTGAACATAATCCCTAATTTAGTAGATGATGTATAGCATTTTACATCTGAGGCTGGGGTAAACGGAATTTATTGTGTCCAAGATATGTCTATTTTGACCTCTTCACGAAAAGATTTGTTGGAGACTCTCATAAAAACGTCGGAGATGTCAAGTAATTCTCCATTAGATCGTCTCAATATCGAACATGAAATCACTTTGTTACCAGATGCTAAACCCGTTAAACAAAGATACTACCTTCTCCATTTCGTCAGAAGTTGATTGACCAAGAACTACAAAAATGCTCGAGTCATCTAAAAGCCCATGGAGTTTCCCAGTAGTTTTAGTTCCGAAAAAGGATGGAACACAGAGGTTTTGTGTGGACTATCGTTTGCTTCATTCTCTTACTAAGAAGGATGCATATCCGCTACCCTATATTAGTGCAATACTGGATCAGCTACGTGATGCCAAATTTATAAGTTCTATTGACATAAAAAGCCAATATTGGCAAGTCCCACTTTCTGAAAGTTCAAAAGAATACACTGCTTTTGCTATTCTTGGTAGAGGGTTATTTCAATTCAAGCAGTTACCCTTTGATTTAACCAATGCTCCTGCTACTTAGCAGCGAATTATAGATTCAGTTTTGAGTGCATATTTGCAACCTCACTTACTGGTATATCTTGACGATACCATTATTACTTCGTCAACTTTTGAACGTCATCTGGGAATTTAAAAAATTTTTTCAATCGACTATGTTCTGCTGGTCTTATCATTATTTGGGAGAAATAAAGGATGTAAAACTTAACACGAGGGTAGATGATACATAAACGGGATTTATTTTATGTTTTAAAACTATTTGTAAAAAATAAAAAAAACATACATTTATTTTTCTGCATAGCGTCCTGCTATAGAAATACTTTTTGCCAGCGAGAAGGAAGTTTTCTTATTCCAATATCGTAAAATGAAGTGGGTTGCGTCAGAAACCAATTGCGCACGAATTCCTCCACTCCTGATTTATCTTCGAATCGCTCCCCTCCTATAGCTTCTTGAAGCGGCCCAAATAAGTGAAAATCGCAGGGCGATAGGTCCGGGCTGGAAGATGATCAAGTGCAGTTCAGTGCATTTCATTAATTTTTGAGCTTGTTAGAGCTGCAATATGGGGCCTGGCGTTGTGATGGAGGAGAATGACTTCTTGAATCCATTGGTTTCGTCTCTTGCACCGATATGCAGCCTTAGCTTTATCCAACAGCTCGCAATAGTAAGCATGATTGATTATGCGTCGCTAATGCAAAAAATAAATGAGCAAAATACCTCGACGGTTCGAATAAATTTGTTGCAAAACCTTGCCAGCTGAGAGTCGAGACTTGGCTTTCAGTGGGGCCGCTCCCCTTTTTTCAGCCACTCATACTGGTTCTTTAACATGATGGGCTCACGTTTCGTCACAGGTAACGATCCGGCTGACAAATGTATCACCTTCTTCAGAAAACCTTGCTGTAAGTGTTCGACAAACCTCCAAACGTCTCAACCTCTGATCTACGGTCAAACGCCGAGGGACCCACTTGGCACACACTTTTCGGAACTCTAGGTAATTTGTAATGATAGCTTGACAGCTTCCATAACTTATTCCGACCTTCTCTGTTATGTCACAAACTCCAATACGTCTCTCTTCTTCATTAATGTCTCGAACCGCGTGAGTGTTGTCGCTTGTGATGCTGGTCTGAGAACGGTGATCGTGTTTATGATTTTCCATTCGTGCCCATCCGAATTCTCGACAATGTTTGATCCCCAAACTGTCAAGTCAATCCGCGAAAATTTCTGTCGCGTTGGCTCCTTCACGATCAAGAAATTGTATGATTATGCATTGCGCAACATGGTTGAAAGTATGAAACGGTGGGCGTTGTCCACTCCTTCAATTCAAGCAAGATGGACGTAGATACCTGTACCGGGCAGTGAATTCGACAGTAAATTTTCGTTTAATGTGCTCTCGGTAAAAAGATTTTTTTTTACATTTTTTTACACCAACTGCCATAAACGCTAGAAAAACTGGACTCACTGTTTCAGTTTGATACCTTTTCTATCTATACTTCCAATACAGTTTTAGAAATTATCAAAGTGCTGTAAATCCTTTCATTTGTCAAATATCTTGAAAAAACAAAATGATGAAAATAACATAATTAATAAATTATATTTTTTAAGTGATACGGTATAAGTAAAATAGAAAGATGTGTTTGAAGTAGGTATATATGAAAAGAGGCATAAAAGGTGATACAGAGAAGACCAAAAACGTGGAAACTGGCCATGGAGTAGTCATATGTCATCTCTGGATGACACTCTTCAATTCCGTCCATACACAGAAACTCAATACAAGCCCTGCCCAGCTCTCTTTTGCTAATGAAAAAAATAATTAATCAAACCCAACTGTCACTTTTACCCCTACTAAACAAAAAATCAGATTAAGTTAGCATATAACATGCGTGTGTCATGTTGCAATAGCAGCCGTTACTGAAATAAAATAAAATAGTAGCCTTTCAGATATGTACCTAACTGTTATACCTATCTTGCCTATTCTGCTTCCTTAAATGGTAAAATTGCGGGACAGTGTTCTCAGGAATAATATTCTATTTCGTTTTCGCTTAGTGATTTCTGTTTGCTCGCTCCAAACGGTTTGAAGCGATCAAACAGAAGTCACAAACGCTTATAAACCTTGCAGTTATCGTTTTTCTTGATTTTTGTCTCCGTCTGCAAAAGTAGAAGACCGGCACCATCCCCACCCCTCCTTTTTTTACGTCACAAGCCCCGCCCCCTTTCACTTTTTTATATGCCCACCTGGGGGACCGGATTTTCCACCCTTATTTTTACACGCTTACGTGTAGGACGTGTATTTTCACCCCTATGCTTGCACATCCACGTGTGAGACCGCATTTTCAACCCTTATTTTTATATACCCTCGTGTGAGACCGTATCATTTCTTTTCGAAGGCCCTTTTCAACCCTAATTATTTTTTACTTGCGCACGTGCGAGACCATGTTTTCAACCCTTATTTTTTACACACTCACGTGAGAGCGTATTTTGAAACCTTTCTTTTTCATCCCTAATTAAAGTTTTTGATTTTTAATGGCATACGTGAAGGACCGTATTTATTACCCTTATTTTGAGATGGTGATCTTTTAATTATTTTTATTAATTAATTATCCTAGGGAAATTCTTAATCTGATAGCTTTAAGATGATTATAATATTTTATTAATTAATTATTTTTAGCCCCTGGAAAATGATGTAAAAGATAGTTTATTTAATTTTGTATTTTACTATTAACATTTATTAGAACTTGTTTATCAGATATTGTTTAAAGAATTGATTAGATAATAATAATTACGTACATTGACTGTATTTCCCATTTTATTTTATTAGCGTATTTTTACCAATGAGATTGTTATTACATTTATTTTAATGCCTATCTACAGGTTGTATTTAGGTGGGGCTGGTCTAGGGTTAATCTTAGGGTTATTTGGTGGTATTAAGGTCCTTCTGGCTATATTAAGAACAGTGCCCCTGGAGGTTAGGCAAATGCACACGCATACAATGTTGGAAATTGCATAATTAATAAGATATTATTATTAAAATTATCGACCCTATTGCTTTAAAATGGCCACATGCTATTGGATGATCTTTTACCTAAAACGTTGTATTTCTAATAAGGAGGTTCTTGTGCGACACGTGTAGGGCTTCGCAACTTGTTCTCAGGCCTTCGTCCCCTGGCCCCTTTGAGTAAAAATTGATTTTAGTGCCACCTAGCGGCGTAAAGACTAATGAACATTTTCTATAACAGAAGCTGATAATGCACACCTCTCTCTTGCTCTATCTTGTTTCTTCCTCCCCCTCTCTCTTTCTCACACACACACACACAAACAATTCAATTAATTAATCAATCTCAAACAAAGCACGCTCGATCACCAGATCAATCTTAACCAATCAACCGAAATTATATGTCTTACAGTTTTGCGGAAATCAGATTACAGTTGAAACTGAATACATTCAAGTCTAATTAAATATGACGTGAAATAATAAATAATTTTTACCCTAATGGAATGATGCTTTATGTATAGGCAGATCCTCTAAACAGCCACCACCTATACATTCGGAACATCATATCTGATTTATTTGCATGTTCAATTACTTACACGCAAAATTGTTTCATTGTAATGTGTTCATTAACATTTGTAAACACCCATTAAAAAGTAATAATTACTTATATACATAAAGTTAAATTAAAATAACATGTTTTAAGAATATCAAGTTGATATAACGGAAATAAAAGGCAAAAGGTTTTAATGGTTTATTATTATATAGTGAATTAACAATAACTACAACTTTAAAATCCACGAATGCGTACTTACTATTTTGTAGAGCTGATCTTATGACGTTATCCTATAAGCATGATAATACATTTTAAAAATCTTTATCGGTATTTTTGTTAGCAATATCAGGTAAAAAACATATATTAAAAATAATACGCTTACCTTTAGAAGTTTTTCCTTCAACGCTGCCATATGCTAAACTGAAATTTTTTATACAACGTACCTCACTAAAACACGCTTTGTGAATGGCTGAATATAAAACACTCGATTACGTACCGGACATTAACTATTTAGAAAGTAATACAGAAAAACCTGAATTCGTATTTAATAATGAGATTTTTTGAATGAGACAGCCTCGCAGGTATTTTTTAAGAAAAGCTATACACATCTCACGAGATCAAATGAGATTTTTTTGAGATACAATCTCCTCATCATCTGCACCGTGGAGTTATGTTTAATTAGCTTTTTTTTTGACAGATGTATTTATTTATGATAAGATCAGGCTTGCATGTAAAGTAATATAGAGGTAAAACCAACTAGCTAATGTGTTTTGCTGCTACACGTATCACAGTATTGAAGATTCTGTTTATGTATTAGAAAAACGTACTACAGCTTCGAAACAGAGTGCAGATAAAAATTGAAGAAAGTGAATACGGTACAACTTCGGCGAGCAGACTTAAAGGTTTTAAGTGTGTACAGCATTCCCAGAGCAGCGTTGAAACCATTTAATTTAGAGCTAACCTCGTGTCCATGTAATAATGTCTGATAAACTATTAGGGTTATTAGCTTGCTTTATAGGTTACAATATAATCGTTCAAGGTGCAGATGATGAGGAGATTGTATCTCAAAAATCTCATTTGATCTCGTGAGATGTGTATAGCTTTTCTTAAAAATACCTGCGAGGCTGTCTCATTCAAAAATCTCATGCAAAAACATCAATAATCGTTAGCAATGTAGCTGTATCCGCTATTATGCTTACTTAATGTATCACTAGTATAGCTTTTTGATATCGAGAGAAGAAGCAAGATTTCGAACGGTTGTAGTATTTCCAGAGCTCTATCGAAATCAATTAAATTTAAGAATAATCCCATCTCTATGTAATAATAGACGTAGTATAAAGTTACATATTTTAAGTATTTAATGTGTAATCACTGTATAATGAGTTTTATTATTATGATGCAACATTAGTGGTATTAGACGTTTTTAAAATATTTGTGTTTTTGAATGTAAATTTTTGTAAGTACAACATAATTATTAAATACGAATTCAGGTTTTCTGTATTACTTTCTAAATAGTTAATGTCCGGTAGTAATCAGTGTTTATATTCAGCCATTCACAAAGCGTGTTTTAGTGAGGTACGTTGTATAAAAATTTCAGTTTAGCATATGGCAGCGTTGAAGGAAAAACTTCTAAAGGTAAGCGTATTATTTTTAATATATGTTTTTACCTGATATTGCTAACAAAAATACCGATAAAGATTTTTAAAATGTATTATCATGCTTATAGGATAACGTCATAAGATCAGCTCTACAAAATAGTAAGTACGCATTCGTGGATTTTAAAGTTGTAGTTATTGTTAATTCACTTATATAATAATAAACCATTAAAACCTTTTGCCTTTTATTTCCGTTATATCAACTTGATATTCTTAAAACATGTTATTTTAATTTAACTTTATGTATATAAGTAATTATTACTTTTTAATGGGTGTTTACAAATGTTAATGAACACATTACAATGAAACAATTTTGCGTGTAGTTAATTGAACATGCAAATAAATCAGATATGATGTTCCGAATGTATAGGTGGTGGCTGTTTAGAGGATCTGCCTATACATAAAGCATCATTCCATTAGGGTAAAAATTATTTATTATTTCACGTCATATTTAATTAGACTTGAATGTATTCAGTTTCAACTGTAATCTGATTTCCGCAAACTGTAAGACATAATTTCGGTTGATTGGTTAAGATTGATCTGGTGATCGAGCGTGCTTTGTTTGAGATTGATTAATTAATTGAATTGTTGTGTGTGTGTGTGTGAGAAAGAGAGGGGAGGAAGAAACAAGATAGAGCAAGAGAGAGGTGTGCATTATCAGCTTCTGTTATAGAAAATGTTCATTAGTCTTTACGCCGCTAGATGGCACTAAAATCAATTTTTACTCAAAGGGCCAGGGACGAAGGCCTGAGAACAAGTTGCGAACCTACGTGTCACAAGAACTCCTTATTAGAAATACAACGTTTTAGGTAAAGATCATCCAATAGCATGTGGCCATTTTAAAGCAATAGGGTCGATAATTTTAATAATAATATCTTATTAATTATGCAATTTCCAACATTGTATGTGTGCATTTGCCTAACCTCCAGGGGCACTGTTCTTAAATAGCCAGAAGGACCTTAATCACCAAATAACCCTAAGATTAACCCTAGACCAGCCCCACCCTAAATACAACCTGTAGATAGGCATTAAAATAAATGTAATAACAATTTCATTGGTAAAAATACGCTAATAAAATAAAATGAAATACAGTCAATGTGTACGTAATTATTATTATCTAATCAATTCTTTAAACAATATCTGATAAACAAGTTCTAATAAATGTTAATAGTAAAATCAAAATTAAATAAACTATCTTTTACATCATTTCCAGGGCTAAAAATAATTAATTAATAAAATATTATAATCATCTTAAAGCTATCAGATTAAGAATTTCCTAGGATAATTAATTAAAAAATAATTAAAGATCACCATCTCAAAATAAGGTAATAAATACGGTCCTTCACGTATGCCATTAAAATCAAAAACTTTAATTAGGGATGAAAAGAAAGGTTTCAAAATACGTCTCACGTGATGTGTAAAAATAAGGGTTGAAAACATGGTCTCCACGTGCAAGTAAAAATAATTAGGGTTGAAAAGGGCCTTCGAAAAGAAATATCGGTCTCACACGAGGTATATAAAATAAGGGTTGAAAATGCGGTCTCACACGTGGATGTGCAAATAGGGTGAAAATACACGTCCTAACGTAAGCGTGTAAAATAAGGGTGGAAAATCCGGTCCCCAGGTGGGCATATAAAAAGTGAAAGGGGCTTGTGACGTAAAAAAAGGAGGGGTGGGGATGGTGCCGGTCTTCTACTTGCAAATATCTTCACATTTTGTAAATCTTACATTTCATTGGGTGATTAATTTTTCCGACATGTCTGATTTCCTTAGCTATTTATCAGGTTAATTCTAAAAATATTGTCCTCTTCTAGAACATTGGGATACGTCTAGAACTACCCACTTTTTATTCATCCAATTACAGGAACTTGTAATCTCTTAGTAACCAAAAATGCTACATTCTCGGTTACGTTGCCCGCTTGTTTGGCCACTTAACGATGTTGATTTACTTATTGTTCTTCTGTTCTCCAAATATGTATTGCTAACAATAACTGCAGCATTATCTGTTGGAAGAATTAGGACATTACTTTATATACAAAGGACAGTTCTATGATTGTCGCAAAAATGTCCGTTATTAATGCAAAACTTTAAACACAAATATCTCATGCTCTACCTACTGAACCATTTTAATCAAAGTAAGAACCAACTTTTGCCAACGTGATAACAGTTTATTAATGTCTTTCACAAAAAGATTTTGTTCTCTAGATTCAAATATTTAAATGCAATTTCGGCGTCAGTCTGGTTTTTAAACACTCCCCCATTAAGAAAGTTTGACAAATGTGCAAAGAAGTGAAAATCCCTCTCCCTCTCCCTGTAAAGCAGAAAATGATAGAATACTCTATTGCAACATCTAAAAACAAACAGAAGCGTTCCTTAGAAGTTAACACTTCAATTAAAACTGAATAGAATAGGTTTATATTGAATTTAATATATTTAATGATTAAAAATTCACTAGATTGTAAAAAAGGAGTATTGATTTCTCAATACATTTACAGAGATGTGAAGTGTATAGTAGGTGAATCCAAATCTGACACGTCCGAATTTCCGCACTGGAAATGTCCTTTGTTCGAATCTTTCGCGAGTTCAAACTTTTTAATACAAACAATAAAAGACAGGCGAACAATTAAATAAAATAATGTTATAGCATATGTTCATGACGTGTATTACATGATGATTTTTTCAGGGATGGTAAAACAAATTTGGATACAGCCATTAAGGAGTACGTAGATTTTTACAATCGTCCTTCAGAAATACATTTTGCTTCTGATTGTATACATGAAGATTTATATATGATGCTTCATGAAGCAAATAGTGGACATAATTTAGAAAATTTGATTAAAGACTTACAAAAAAATTCTCATTTTGTTATGTCTATTCCGCCTCAGGTACAAGTGATTGTAGTTTACCTAACTTTTATTTATGACAGTTTATTTTAAGATACCAGAATTAAATGAAGATCTTTACAATGCCGCCGTTTCTTTAGACGTTTTAATAAGTAGAAGCGATGGCAATTACTTGAATGGCCTTTATCGTGGTTTATATGTTGCTTATCCTGATTTTAATCACACTGCTATTGGTTTGTGGTTTAAAGAATTAAAACAAAAATTACCTTCTTCATCAATTGATGGTTTTGTGTTAAAAGATAACTGGCCTGAGGAGGAGGAGTATGTATTCCAAGACCAAACACTTCAATTTCCTTACATGACAAGGGTAAAACTTTACAAACGCAGAGTAAATTACAGTAATAGGATTCTTTAAATTTTAGGAGCTGAACTGGTCTTTATCACATACAATTCCTTGGGATATATTTTCTAATAATGCTCTTCCTCAACCACATATAATGCAGCATAATTTATATGGAAAGTACCAGACTATAGCTTTTAAAAACAATATGCAATACCAATTATTATTAACGTCCTCTTACAACCATGAAATTTCTGAACCAGCGTTAGTTCAAAATGTAGATATATCTTGGACGAGCTTAAAGAAAACTCTTAAAACTATTTTGTATAACAGTATACTAGGAAATCATTTAATAAGTACTCCCATTTGTGGCTCGACAAATAAATATGACATTAAAACAGATGAAGACATCTGTTTGCGTTGGTACATAATGGCAGCAACTTTCCCTTTGTTTAGAATTTCTTCAGATTTCCCCAGAAGAGATCCATCACAGCTCACAACGGGTTTTGTTAAATATAATGTGTTAAATGCCATACAAAGGAGATATATGTTTTTGCCTTATTATTATACAACATTATCTTTAAACGAACCTCTTGTAAGGCCAATGTTTTACAATTTTCCTACAAATAACGAAACATGGAATTTAGAACACCAATATATGTTAGGCAACAGCTTAATAGTTGCTCAACCATTAGCTCCAGCAGTATCGAATATAGAAATATATTTACCAACTGAGATTGAAGTTTGGTATGAATTCTGGGGAGGTAATCCTTATGTAAATGAAGAATGGCTCATTTTTAACATTCTTAAAGATGATTGGATTCTATTTATTGCGGAAGGACATACGATTCCTATTAGAAATGTAAGTAAAATTTTATTTTACATAACAATATACAATTACACTAAGTAATACATTACTTACACAGGATAATAATAAACAGAATAGAAACTCGGTGATGGGTTTCCACCTTTGATTATATATGTACTACGTAGAATCAAGGTTTTCACCTTTTATCTTTGTCAGACTGCGTTCACCATTTTTTCAGTTAAAGAGTCCGTAAGCCATTTTTTTTCAAAAATCAATTTTTTAATAAAACTGTTGCCTGCTTTAATTTGCTTTTTGAATTACAAAAATAGGTATCCTAGAAACGTATTTATTAATTTTTATGTCGAGCTCCAAGGACTTTGAAACTTGATGTCGCAAATTCAAACATATGATCACACTAAGCATACTCACCCCCTTGAAGTCATTATGAAACACATGAAACTAATCTTTAGGGACCTAGAAAGTCCTGATATCGGTAAATGTTTACATGGAAAAAGCCAAAATGTTAATGAATCGCTGAATGACGTTATTTGGAATCGGCTGCCTAAAACTGTCTTTGTTGGTCTGAAAACCATGACATTAGGGGTTCATGATGCAGTTTCCTGTTTCAATAGTGGTAACATTACAAGGTGTGAAGTATTGAAAAGGGTTGGGTTTCAAGTGGGCAAGAAATGTGCTGACGTGTTTATGAAAATCGATAAAGTGCGAGTGCGGAAAGTCGAAAAGGCCACGGAAGAAATGCAAAAAGAAGCCTGTCAGAAAAAATCTTTGGCCAAACGGCAACTAGAAGAAAAAAATGCTTGAAAGTGAACATCCAGACAACCTTTCATATGCCCCCGGATATTATTATGTATGTGGTATTGTCATTTGATTGTTACATTTTTTTTAATTGCGTTTTTCCAAAATTACATATTTTTACATATTTGACCCGTTTTCTCAGGAACCACTAAAGATATTGGGATGTAGCATATTCAGGTGACATATATGCATTTTTTAACACAATTGTTATCAAAATAACAATTTTTCTTGAAGTTATACTTTTAAATATATTTTTTTTGTTTTCTTGTAACATATATAAAACTCAATAAAATTATTTTTAATTGGTATAGTCTGTCCAGAAACAAAGCGAAGGAATAAATTAAAACAGTTCATTTATTTTACATATAAGCGGTACACGATTTTGTATTAAGTACTTAATAGATTTGTTAAACTAGTTTTAGGATATACCGCTCCCATACTATAGTCTTACAACGTAAGTTGTAGCTGCTAATAATCTGACAATTGGACGTTCCTGTTGTTGAGTTCTAAAGTAAAGATCATAGGTCTTGGGTTTGCACTGTAGCCTAGGGGTGACAACTATTTTTGGTAATTATCTTGTAGACCATTTTGTTTTTCTTGACCCTGTACCCTGACTGGAGGAGCTAAGCCTCTGCATTCTGATTGGTAGGGAATTTGAACTTGTTTTTAATACGGGTCCTAATGCTAACCTGTAAGACGAGTAGGATTTAGCTCTTTGGACTTCCTCCTCCTTCGATTATAGAACACTTATTTTTATTTTAATTATCATAATTAAAATCCTCGGTAGATTATAATTAAGTTTTTTACTCTTATTCAAATTAATCTCATGTACAACAACAACGAAACAGGAATTTAATTAATACCAATAACGTATAACAAGTGATTCTTATAATTCCATTTTCTACTTGAATATTAAATTTGTTGTTTATCAAGGCAAAGGTAACATATACATTTAATTTTAAATACGCTGTTAAATTCTATAATGGTAAAATTGTTTTATAGAATGCAATTATTATTAAATAGTTATACAATCTCATTAATAGGAAGCGGAAAAGTAGCAATCCCCATTGACATCTTGTTAAATTTTGCTGTTTAAATAGGCAGATTCTCTTTCTAAACAGTCACCACCTATACATTCGAAAAATTATGTCTGATTTATTTGCATGTTCAATTACATACACACAAAATTGTTTTATAGAAATGCGTTCATTAACAGTTATAAAAACCTCATTAAAAGGACTGGAAGTAATAATTACTATATATATATATATATATATATATATATATATATATATAAAACATAGAGTAAATTAAATTAACATGTTTTAAAAATATCAAATTGATATAATGGAAATAAAAGACAAAAGGTTTTAATGGTTTATTATTATATGCGACTTAATAACTACAAGTTTAAAGTCTACGAATACGTACCCGCTATTGTAAACCTGATTTTATGACGTCATCCTATAAGAGTAATAATACATTTAAAAATTTTTATCGACGTTTTTGTTTGCAATATCAAGTATATATATATATATATATATATATATATATATATATATATATATATATATATATATATATATATATATATATATATATATTAAAACAATACACATAACTTTAGATGTGTATTATTTTGACTGTTCTAATAATAACCATATGTTGAAGTGAAATATTTTTTATACCACGTATCCATACCTAGCCTGACTAAACACGTCTTCTACTTATGAATGGTTGGATATAAACTGGCTATTGCTTTCCCATAATTAATTCATTTAGAATGTAATACACAAACCTGATTACTGCTACTCGTATTTAGCATTTATATTGTACCTATAAATTTACATTCAAAATAATTCAAACGGCGATAACATGCTTAAAAAAATGATTTTCACTTTGATCGTGTAAAAGCCATACTTCATCAATTTTTTATATTGTGTACAAACAAAATATCACCTTGGTGTTATAAATAAATAAGTCTTCAAACTGTGTTTTATATTTCATATACATACAAATTGCTTTATATAAACGAGTACCTAATTAAGTAAGCAATCAATTAACATTTTCTAGTTTTACAATGTGATTTTTGTAATTGGATTTATTATAAAATGGTTGCATAATTATCCTCTGTCATAAAAATTGTATTCTAATAACGAACAAAGGCATGTAAAGATGATGATGACAAGTGCTTTTCATAATAAAAAATTTATTTTAATTTAAATTAATCTGTTCACATGTGTCATATAGGTAAAATTTCGCGACGCGAGGCTTTCAGCGAATACTGTTTCGGCGATCCCCACACCAACCCTCCCCGAACATAACCGAGATTGTAAGACAGGTGTAGGGCGTCGAAATTTGTTCTCGGGTTTTCGCCCCCTGTCGGCATGGCAACTTGTTCGTAGGCCTTCGTGTATTGCCGTGGTCCCTTGGCGGAAAATTTGAATTTGTATTATAATAAAGGGCCTA
>JARFJB010000150.1:172500-175000 GCA_036346205.1 Vesta saturnalis | reverse complement strand
CAAGATAATTACCAAAAATAGTTGTTATTCCTAACCTTCAGCCCTACCCCAACCCCAAGACAAAAAAACCAACTCCAAGACCAAACCCACTAAAATATGCCGCTCATGTGCGCGTCCATTTGCCTACCCTCCAGGGCTCAACTGCCAAAAAGGCTCTTAACACAACCAAAAGGGCTCTAATTAGAGTAAAAATTCCATTAAGGGTTGAAAATGACCACTGAAAAGAAGCCATAGGTGTGAACCGCCAAAAAGACTCTTAAAATACTGCTAAAATGGCCTCCGAAAAGAAACTATAAAAAAGGTTCTTAATACAACCAAATCAGGGTGAAAATCAAGAGTTGAAAATGCCCTCCGAAAAGAAACCATAGGGATGAAAAAATACGATCCCCATGTGGGCGTATAAAAAAGTGAAAGGTGTAATCCCCAGAAAATCCAAGATGTTGGAAGGCGTCTGTATACTACTCACAGAAGTAGATGCACTCTACATCTATGACAATACGCTACAGATTGAAAAAAAGTCTTAAAACAGAGACTTATTAACATTCCGAATACATATTTCCATTGAACTGCAGATGTAGCTTTGTAAGATTACTATTTTAGGTGGTTATGGATAATAACTTTACTGTTTTTTTTACTCAAATACTTTATTTTTGCGAACGTTTGTATCCAATTTACATTTTAACTTAACTTTTGGTCATTTTTTCGAAAATCAAATATTGGGATAATTGTTGTGCTGGAATCGAGCACACGAATTTTTTATATGACACTTTTTTATGGAAATTATGATATGATCATTAGTTTAGCAATTTAATTACTGTAGGCAATTAATTGTACTGCAGGCCCGTGCTGGCACACATCACATGGCATGTTATCATATGGCTTGTCAGATTTATAATTTTCTAAATCTGTTAAGCATAATTTTGGGATTTAACTAATATGCAATTAAATAATATGCGTGGTGTGGAACCCCACGCCACCTTGTAACGATCATAAAATCCTTACAATAAATTTTCCTACGCTAGTACATAATTCCCACCAAAACTTACTACCTCTTTCTTTCGGCAACTACAAATCCTATCAGTAGTCCACACTCCTTTCCCACTCAGTTCAATTTCCCTGTAAATATACGATAACCCGCTTTCCATATCATCTTATTCCCGATTCCTGTTCAACGTACATTGTGGAAATTAAATGAAATGAATTACATAATATATTTTTTGAAATAATAATGCAATTTTATTTGTAATACGTTCACAATGAAGTAGGCAACGTCGTAAAAACATCAAATAATTATTTATTTCAGGTAGACGCTTATAAACCTTCGCGCCTCATAAAAATTAATAAATATAGATGTATCGAGTTGCTATAGGACAAGAAAGTCGCTTTAAAGTATGCAAGGAAAACGGTTGCAGTAGACGAGGCATACTGTCACACACACACACACGCACGCACACTCACACCTGCAACCCACCTCACCCCCCAAACACACTCACATACTCACACACTCACACACTCACACACACACACTCGCACTCACACACTCACACACACTCACACTACACACACACTCACACACTCACACACACATCACACACTCAACTACACTCACACACTCCACACACTCACACACTCACACTCACACACTCACTCACCCACACACTCACACACTCACACACTCACACTCACACTACACACTCACACACTCACACTCACACACCTCACACACTCACACACACTACACCTCACACACCTCACACACCTCACACACACACTCCACACACTCACACCTCACACACCACTCACACCTCCACACACACTCACACCTCACACTCACACACACACACTCACACTCCACACACTCACACACACACACCTCACACCCACTCACACTCACACACTCACACACTCACACACACATCACACTCACACCTCACACCACACTCACACACCTCACACACTCACACACACACACTCACACACTCACACACTCACACACTCACACACTCACACTCACACACTCACACACACACTCACACACTCACACACTCCACTCACACTCACACACCACACTCACACACTCACCCACACACACTCACACACTCACACACTACACACTCACACACACTCACACACACACACTCACACACTCCACACTCACACACTCACACACTCACACACACACACTCCACACTCACACACTCACCCACCACTCACACACTCACACTCACACACACACCTCACACCTCACACTCACACACTCACCTCACACACACACACACTCACACACTCACACACTCCACACACTCACACTCACACCACACCTCACACACTCCCACACACTCACACACACACACCCCACACACTACACACTCACACTCACACACTCACACACTCACACACTCACACTCACACACCTCCACACTCACACCTCACACACTCACACACTCACACCCACACACTCACACACTCACACCTCACACACTCACACACTCCACACACT
>JARFJB010000150.1:0-170000 GCA_036346205.1 Vesta saturnalis | reverse complement strand
CTCACACACCACACTCACACACCCACACACTCCACACCCTCACACCCACACACACCCACTCCACACCCCTCACACCACACACCCACACACTCCACCACACTCCACACCCCACCACACACACACTCACACACACCACACACTCACACACCCACACACCACACCCACACACACACCACACACCCACACTCACACACACACCACACTCCACACACACACTCACACACTCACCACCTCACACCTCACACACTCACACACACTCCCCACCCACACACCACACACTCACACACCCCACACCACACACACCACCACACACACTCACACACTCACACTCACACCACACACTCACACACTCCCCCCACTCACCACACTCACACACTCCACACACCACACCACACACCACACCTCACACACCCACACTCACACACTCCACCACACTCACACACTCACACACACACCACACCACACCTCACACACTCACACCTCACACCTCACACACTCACACCACACACCCACACTCACACACTCACACTCACACACTCACACACTCACCACACCACACCTCACACACTCACACACCCACACACCTCACACACCACACTCCACACTCACACACTCACACACACACACACCACCACCACACCACCACTCACACCTCCACTCCCTCCCCCACACACTCACACACTCACACTCACACACACACTCACTCCACACCACACACACACTCACACACTCACACACTCACCCACACCTCACACACTCCACCTCACACACTCACCACTCACACACTCACACACTCACCCACACTCACACTCACACCCACACACTCACACACACAACTCACACCTCACACCTCACACACACCACACCACACTCACACACTCCACACTCACACACCCCACACACTCACACACTCACACACCACACACCACACACACACACACACTCACACTCCACACTCACCACTCACACCCACTCACACACTCACACACACCACCACACACTCCACACTCACACTCACACACTCACACCCACACTCACACTCACACACTCCACCACTCACACACTCACACACTCACACACTCACACACTCACACCACACTCACACACTCCACCCACACTCACACACCACACACTCACACTCACACACCTCACACACACACTCACACACCACACATCACACACTCACACACTCACACACTCCACCTCCACACACTCACACCACCCCCACCACACCACACACTCACACACTCCACACTCACACCTCATCACACTCACACTCACACTCACACACACTCACACCACACACCCACCACCACACACTCACACCCACACCCACACTCACACCACACTCACACACACACCACACACCACCCACTCACACCCCACACACTCCACACCCACACACCCACACACCACACACTCACACTCACCACTCCACACTCACACACTCACTCCACACTCCACCACACTCACACTCACACTCACCACTCACACACTCACACACTCCACACTCACCACCACACACCACACTCCACACACTCACACACTCACACACCACACCACACTCACACACTCCACACACTCACACCTCACACTCACACACTCACACTCACACCACACACACACACACACACACACCACACACTCACACTCCCACTCACACACTCCACACTCACACACTCCACCCACACCACACTCACACACTCCACACTCACACACTCACACACTCACACACTCACACTCACACACTCACACTCACACACCCACACCACTCACACCCACACACTCACACACACACACCACCACACTCACACACACACCCACACACTCCACACACTCACACATCACACTCACACACTCACACACCACACACCACACCCACACACTCACACCACACACTCCACACTCACACACCACACACTACACACTCACACACTCACACACACACACTCACACACCACACACTCACACACCACTCACACACTCCACACACTCACACACTCACACCTCACACACCACACCTCACACCACACACTCACACACTCACACACTCCACACTCACACACACCTCACACCACTCACCACACTCCACACCACACACTCACACACTCACACACTCCACACACTCACACACACACACCTCACACACTCCACACCCACCACACACTCACACACACTCCACACTCACCACACCTCACACACTCACACACTCACACACACACTCACACTCACACACTCACACACCCCACACTCACACACTCCACACTCACACCACACCCACACTCACACCACACTACACACCTCACACCTCACACACTCACACCCACCACACACTCCACACACTCACACACCACACCACACCTCACACATACACCTCACACCCACACACTCACACCTCACACACTCACACCACACCACACACACTCACACACACACACACACACACTCACACACCACTCACACACTCACACTCACACACACACACCTCACACCTCACCACCACACACTCACACACCACACACCACACCACCACACTCACACACTCACACACCACACACCACACACACACACCACACACCCACACACACTCACACACTCACACACCACACACTCACACCTCACACCACACACCCACACCCCACACACACCACACACCACACACCACACACTCACACACCCACACACCCACACACTCACACACACCACACACTCACACACTCACACCACACCACACTCACACACCCACACACTCCACACTCACACACCACACTACACACACTCACACACACACACACTCACACACCCACACACACTCACACACCCTCACCACACTCACACACACACACACTCACACCCACACACTCACACCACACCACACCTCACACTCACACACTCACACACTCACACACTCACACACTCACACACTCACACACTCACACACCACACACACACTCACACACCACACACCACACACTCACACACCACACACACTCACACACTCACACCTCACACCTCCACCTCCACACACCTCACACACTCACCCACCCACCTCACACACCCCACACCACCTCACCTCACACCACCCTCACACACTCACACTCACACACCCACCACCTCACCCACCCCACACCCACACCACACCCACACACTCCACACCACCTCACACACTCACACACTCACACACACACACTCACACACTCACACACTCACACACTCCACACACCACCACTCACACCACCTCACACACTCACCACACACACTCACACACTCACACACTCCACACTCACACCTCACACACCCACACACTCACACTCACACTCACACACCTCACACACTCACACACTCACCTCACACACACCACACACTCACACCTCACACACTCACACACCCACCCACACACTCACACACCACACCCACACCTCACACTCCACACTCACACCACACTCCACACACTCACACACCACACACACCCACCCCACCCACACACTCACACACCACACTCACACACACCACCACCCCACACTCACACACCACACACCACCCACACCCACACCCACACCTCACACACCACACCACACACCACACCACACCTCCACACCCCACACACCCACACACTCACACACCACACACTCACACCTCACACACCACACACTCCACACTCACACACTCACACACCCACACACTCACACCACACACCTCACACACCACACACCACACACCCACACACTCACACCCACACTCACACCTCACACTCACCCACACACTCACACACCACACCCACACCCACACCCCACACACTCCACACTCCACACTCACACACACACACACACCACACCTCCACACTCACACACTCACACTCACACACCACACACACTCACACACACACTCACACACTCACACACTCCCACCACACACTCACACACACTCACACACCACACCACACCCACACTCACACACCACCCCACCACCACACACTCACACACCCCCACACCCACACACACCACACACTCACACCACACCTCACACACCACACCTCACACACCACACACCACCCACACACCACCACACACCACACCCACACTCACACACTCCACCCACACACCACACCCACACCCCACACCACACACCACACACCCACACCCACACCACACCTCACACACTCCACACCACACTCACACACTCACACCCCACACCCACCACACTCACACACTCCACACCTCACACACCACACACTCCACACCACACCCCACCCACACCACACCACACCCACCACACCCACACCCACACACCACACACCACACACTCACACTCACACCTCACACACACCCACACACTCCACACTCACACACTCACACACTCACACACCTCACACCCCTCACACACTCACACACTCACACCCCACACTCACACACTCCACACTCACACCCCACACACTCCACACACCTCACACACTACACACACCTCACACACTCACACACACACCACACACTCACACCCACCTCACACCCACACACTCACACACTCACACCTCCACACTCACACACCCACACCACACACTCACACACTCACACCTCACACCCACACCACACTCCACCACACACTCACACACTCACACACCCACACTCACACACACACTCCACACTCACACCCCACACACACCACACACCACACTCACCACACCTCCACACCCACACCCACACACCACCTCACACACCCACACACCACACACTCACACACCCACACACTCACACCACACCCACCACTCACACACTACACTCACACACTCACACACTCACCACACTCACACACTCACACACACCTCACACACTCACACACTCACACACTCACACCACACTCACACACTCACACACTCACACCACTCCACACACTCACACACTCACACACTCACACACTCACACACTCACACTCACACTCACACCTCCACACTCACACCCACCACACTCACACACACTCACACACTCACACACACACACTCACACTCACCTCACACACTCACACCTCACACACTCACACACTCACACACTCACACACCACACACCTCCACACACTCACACACTCACACATCACACTCACACACTCACACTCACACTCACACTCACACACTCCACCACACCTCACACTCACACACTCACACACTCACACACTCACACACCTCACACACTCACACTCACCACACTCACACCTACCCTCACACACTCACACACTCACACACTCCACACTCACACTCCACACTCACACTCACACTCACACACTCCACACACACACACTCACACTCACACACTCCCACACCACCTCCACACACACCTCACACACTCACACCACACCTCACACACCACACACTCACACACTCACACACCTCACCACTCACACACTCACACCACACACCTCACACACTCCACACCACACACTCCACCACCACCACACACTCACACACTCACACACCACACCTCCACCTCACACACTCCCACACACTCACACACTCACACACTCACACACCACACTCACACTCACTCCACACTCACCACACTCACACACTCACACACACTCACCACACCTCACACCTCCACCTCACACACTCACACACACCTCACACACTACACACACACTCACACACTCACACCTCCACACCACACACCACACTCACACACCACCATACACAACCACACACCTCACTCACACCACACACATCACACACTCACACACTCACACCTCACACACTCACACTAACACACACACTCACTCCACACCACACACCACACCACCCACACTCACACATCCACACCACCACACACACACTCACACACTCACACTACACTCACATCACACTCACACACACTCACCACACTCACACCACTCACACACTCACACTCACATCAACTACACACACACACACACACACACTCACACTCACCACACTCACACACTCACACACTCACCACTCACACACTCACACACCACACACACCACACTACACACACTCACACCTCCACACTCACACACTCACCACTACACATCACACACCACACACTCACACACACTACCACACACACTCACACTCACACCACCACACTACACTCACACACACACACACACACAACACACACACACACACACACACACACACCACACACACACACACACACACACACCAAACACTCACACTACACACACACACACCTCACAGTTCACACACACACACACACACACACACACACACTCACACGTCCAAACACACACGTACGCGCACACGCACACACCCTCTCACAGGTTATTTAAATCACAATGTTCTTTAATTCTAATCCAAAATTTTCCAAACTGTTAATAATTAAGTTGGATGGACTATCTCTCGCCTAATAAATTTTCAACCACAACAAATTGTTAGTAATCTTCCTGAATGTTGTACTTACTGACATATCTCACACAGAGTTACTTGCTCTTTTGTTGAAATGTCAGTAGTTTCGTCTATTAAAACAGAAAACGCGCCCACCTCGTTTGTGTTTGTTACAAGTTTATTTAGTTTAATATTGTTTATGTTGTTTAGAATTTCATTTTGGATTCTCGGGCTAATATACGTCTCTTCTGCCTGGTGCTTCTAATGTCTTTTTAAAATGTATCACCCTTAGCGGTGTTTTAAAATTGCGCGAAAATTGCATCCGTTGGCAGAATTATTATCTATTTTAAGTTCCCAAAGTTTCTATGACCCCGAATGGACATTCCTTACGGACCAAAAACTAGTATTGCTTCTATTATTGGTTTGATCTTAGCTCGATTTTGTGCTACTTGAATTTTTCTGTTTTGATCAATTACTTGTATTTTGACTACACTTTCATAAGAACAAATTTAATCTTTATGTAATTTACTGCGATTGAATATCTACAAATGTAAAAATAAAACAAAAAATTAGAGAATTTTTGTTAAAAAATACGACGGCATTTTAACTACACTATTACACAAAATGGAAGCTACCTGCGTACAAAAAGAGAGTAGTTAATTTATCTGCAACAATAGCAAGAATGTAAACTCGTGTTATGAGTATGAGTTAGCGCTTTCATAAAAAAACCTTAAACACTCATTTCCTTGGCCTTTTCTAGTTTTTCAACGGATCTGTTTAAAAGATTTCCAATATCTTTCTGATTCTGTAAAGGCTGGCTCTCGATGGCATTGATGGCAGTATTGTTAGTATTACTACAGTGACTGACCTTTAAATCTTTATTAGATTCGTCTGCCTCTACGGCACCGCTCAAGTGAACTTGATGGTGATGCTTCATTTTCATCAAATTTTCTTCTTTTTAAGAAATTTACCAAAGAACTTAAATTACTCATACTTGCATAGTTCATTAAACTAATTACACCATAAATTGCCTATTTAACAAACGAACTAAAAAAACTAGTAAATAAAAATGAATAATAAAACAACGTGTTATGAACGAATACGAATAATATTAGACCGCCACCACACTTGCAACATTGTTAAACACACCTTGGACCTGGTCCCTGTATATTAACACGTACTGTGAAACTCGTATGAGACTTAGCGTTTACTTTATATAGCAAATACAGATGTTCTAGATCATTGCAGAAATAGAAATATCTATACAAGGTCATCTCTCTGATACAGCGATGGCTCATAACCGGTCGCTTGCTAGTATTTACTTTATTAATAGTAGTAAATATGATTCATTATTATGAAATTCTAGTCTCTAGAATGTTAAAAAATTCCTTTTTAATTATTATCTTAATCTTTAAACTCTTAGGATCCGTTTCAGTATTTTATTCTTATCTACGTTCGGCAGGTTCGGTTTCCCAACGAATATACGAGTGCAATGCATTTCAGCAGTACGCTATAGTTAATTTTTATTAATTTTTATTTACCTTTAAGATATTGGAGTTACTTTTATTAATAGGTTGTTCCACAAGTCTTTGTGCATGGTACATTAATTAAGAAAACTGAAAATCAGAAATAACAAAAACATGTATTCAACGAAATAAGTCTGTTTTTTCTTAGTACATTTAAGTAACGCTTTGATTTTTAAGGATTAATAAGAATAAGCGTAAAATAGAATGGAAAATTTACGCCACTGGCTTGAGCTACCTTCTTTTATTTTTGACTTATCTCCAAACAATAGGAAAATTACGATATATATTTTTTTCGTGTCTACCTACTTTATTGTTAACAATTAAAAAATGTAATAAAATATTCTTAAGGCAGGTTTTCAAAACTAATATAACCACGACGTTTCAGTTACGCGGAACCATCATCAAGTTAATTTTTTCTTATGGGCGCCATATTTGATATTTACATCATTTGACAGGATATTTTAATTACATAACATGTTCCATAAGTAACTTGATTTACAAGAAAAGGATTAATAAAAATGTGTAACAAGTATAAAAAAATCAAGCGGCCTAGTAAATAAATAATTGAATCAAAGTTTGCACTTAATAACAACACAAAATGGACGGTATTATAGGCTAAAAATTTTAGCGTCCCCGAGGTACCTATCTTGAAAAGTGTATTTTGAACTTATTTGCAATAATGCAAATTCACAAACCAAACCATTGCTAAGTGATTTACCTTGCCTTTACTGACAATAATATTATTACTCAAATTAAGTGCTTGCCTTACTTTGACTTTCCTGACAATAACTAAAACATTAGAATTTATTTACAAGTGTAATATTTAATTACTCGCGCACCTCAAATCTGATCAAACGAATTGGCCGTCTAGTGGTAGGTACTTTGTGCTATTTGACTGAGATAGACTGCACGAGGATAAGTGTTGCATCATGTGGGGCAGGTAAACAATGAAACTACTCAAATTAAAATTAACGAGCTTTGCAAAATGGTGGTTCAGTCCGTGAATATACTATTGTGGGAAAGAACTACCAGTAAAACCCACTTTATTCATAAATAAGTAATTGCACAAGTACATTAATAAATCAAATAACAAAATAAAAGCAATGAAAGGGTTAAATATATAACAAAACACCATTAAGCCAGGTTAAAGTGCGTACACAATTATTACGATTAAGAGAAAAATAAATGAAAAGCAGTTTAGTTACACATAAACACAATACAAAAAAACCATGTAGTCATACCCACAATTGTATCGTAAATAATCAGAATATAAATCATAATACCAAACATGTGGCCCTTTAAAACCAATCATGCCGGTCTTTAAGTAAATAAGCACATAAACAATAAGGAAAATTACTGAACACAAAATACAACAACAGTAAAATTGCGCAGGTGATAATAAGGTAAAGGCGAGGACAAAAGAAAATAGACAAGGAATTTACACGTACACAATTGTTTAGTGACTACTAAAGCACAAAATACATACGTAAAATTACAATAAATTACATATAAAGAGAAATTAGTTCACAGGCAAACAATTCTACTTAAACAAACAGACACAAAAGCTCATTAAACAAAGTCTTACAAAGGTAAGTTGTAAATAAATCATAACATCGTGACCGATGCACAAGTGTGAGTGCGTTAGAGAAATACAGCGCTCCTTTCTCAGGTCACCCATTTATCTATACAACAATAAAAACAATAAAAATAAAATTCTAGGTGTTTAATAGTTATCTGGACCCTAGAGTATGTACACACTCGTCAATTACCTATTACATTTAATAGCCAAGCGGTATCCTATACCCTTTCGCCAGACCCATCTCTACACAAATATAAATATAAACAACAAACAACAATACTAATTCACCCAAATTCCAGACTGAGGGAGCCCTGTACTGTGTATTATTTTAGCAGATTTCCGCTTAACGAGCCCGCGTGCGAATGAGATGCCTTTGCAAGGCAATGTTTGATTTTAATACGTTACATACGCTTGTAAAATTATTTGCTGCCAGCCTTAATTTATATAAAAATACCTACTTACAGTTGAATATATATGCCTTTAATTGATCACAGACACAAATCGTTGACCTACGCGGTGACTGTTATTTATAAAGTAATATTTGAAAACTCATTAAAACTAACACCCGAGTGAATAGACAAATTAGCGTTGGCTAATTCAAAAGAAAATGTACACGAAAGAAATATTTTAAAGATAAACTGTTTACAATAAAGGTTTTAATTAACCAAATCAATCTGGCTCGATCGACGCTCTAACTGTAACTGTCTTCCCTCTGGTTTCCAATTAACTATGTCTACTCCCGAAAATCAACCCCCGTCTTTCAAAAGTAATGAAAAAACAAGAATCGTTAATTTACATTGGAACAGTTTCATATTAATTATTGCACGACATCTTAATTTTAAAAATATGCATTCGTCCGTAACAAACGCTACATTTAGGTATCAAGTTTCAACGTACCAAACAAAGATCCCTTTGGATTTGCGCTATGTTCCGCCGTAATTATTAAATCAGTGACATTTTTACATCAAGAGTGCGCGTATAGCAATTTTCAGCAATTTGTCACGCCAGTTTCGGCAGAACACCTGTTTATCTACCCTAATATATGTTTCCTTTTTCTGTTCAACCTTTACTCAAATATCAATTACATAAAAATTATTATTAATTAATTAATAATAATTTTTAATTACATATTTACCTTTGAACTTATTCGTTCATAACAAAAGCTTATAATAATCAATTACATAAATTCCCACATTTTTTACATAAAAATACATAAAATAAAACATTCCGAAAACATTAGCAAATTACGATGTATTATCAAGATATTAAAAATCCACTAATTATCTTTTCTATCGCGGTAACAATGGCGATTTGACTAATGTTTATCACAATTAAAAAATTTTCGCGGTCCGCTACTTACAATATTTGTTATTATAAAATGACACTGGAAAATTATGACAAACGTGATAGGTGCAAATGTATTATAAAAGTAGTAAAAGCATGCAGGATGTATTTGCAGCAATTCCCAGAACGACACCAACCACGAATGAACTAGTTTTCACAATAAGACACGAATCTGCCAAACCATGGTTCCTTTATTAAACCTCGAAATAAATTTGGATCCAGAATGAATGAAGGTGAAAAAGAAAATGTTTTAAATATGGTAACAAAGCTTTAACTTCTCAAGCTTTATATTTTAAACGGTGGTTATTAATATAACAGGCGATCATAAAAATTTCAATAGCCAGTACGCTGCGAAATGTTTCTGTAGGCTGTAGCCTATGATCCCCTGTTGCTATAAATGCACGTGCATACATACATTAATATGTTATCTATCATAAGTCAATAATAATAGATCCACATCCACTCGCGAAGTTTTGCCACAAATAAAAGTCTGGAGAACTTTAAAAATGAAAAATTCTTATAAATCTTATAAAATACACGTAAGCCATCAGTTTTTCCAAACAAATGGATAGGAAACCAGAGCACTGCGCGATGACCTGCAAGAGACTCTGACCTAAATCAGCTCTATTATTTCCGTTGGTGCGACGTAAAAAATAAGTTATATAAGAACATCCCGGATAATAGATTTGAGTTTATAGTCATTGCAGCAGATATTTCATTCCTTTCCAGGAAGGACAATACAAAGAGAAATTGAAAATTTGCGAAAGAGGATCCAATCTATTAATGAAAACGGTTTGTTGTTTGGGCACCTACTTCAGCTGTTTGTTTAAATTAAATGATAGTTTTGTTAGCATTTTAAAACAATACCAAATATAATAGAGTTAAAACAATACATATTTTTGGACTCTAATGATCCATATAATAACCTTCCTATTAGTACTAATTATTATTTCTTCCGTTTTTATGTTAAGAATGAATAAAAACATAGCCCACTTGATTTTTTATGCTTATTACATATTTTCATTATTTTTTTTGTACATCAAGTTACTTATGGAACATTAAAAATGGCTTAAAACATCCTATCAAATGATGTAAATATCAAATATGGCGCCTTAAAAAATGAACTTGATAATGTTTTCGCGAAACCGAAACGTCGGATAGTATTTTGAAAAACATGGTTATTAGCTATGAAAACTGCTTTAAAAATGTTTCATTACATTTTTAATAATAAAGTCGGTACAGGCGAAAAACGTATGTCGTGATTTTCCCATTTTTTTGGCACTCAAAAACAAAAAGGTAGCTCAAGTTTCTTTTCAGATTATTAATCAGCATAAAATTTAGCAAAAGTGCAAAATTAAACTAATAATAAGCGAAATCCCCATGCTCGAAATTGAATCGCCCTGTTGGACGTTGGGGTAATAGCGCGATCCGGGAAACAGCGCAGATTTCATTCCTCGCTAAACTCTAATAAATGGCATCAACAACCCGATAAAAATTGAAGTGAAACTGAATACAGTGAACAGTGTTGCATTAAATTTGCATCGACACGTACGCGTTTTTATTGTACCATTTTGTAAACGAATTTAGACTAGTTTTTTTGAGTAGATGGTTAGGCGATCATAGAGATGTAAGTATTTCTGTTGTTTATCTTCACACTCAAGTTGGTTTTGTGCTAATAATAAGTAAAATAACCTTTAAGCAAACTTGTCAAAATTTAACTGGCAACGGGGTAATAGCAAATTCGCTAATGAGGTATATGTGCGTATATGCGCTGTTGTCCCGTTAATTTAAATTACGTTGTAAGGATTTGTATTGCAGTGGATAGCTGAAGATCTTGAAATTGCGGTTCGACATGTTAAGTCAAGCCAGCAAGAAATATGGAATTCCTCACACAACAATTAAAGATCACGTTCGGAATAGATGTAGAAGATCTAAAAATTCCCCAGTGACCCCAAAAGTAGTAGGAAAGAAGCCTACTTTTACACTGGGATAAGAAAGCAAACTCTGCATATTGTGTAAAGTTGTCTCAAAGGTATTAAGGACTAAGCATTCGAGAATTTCGACAATTAGGGTTCAGGACATATTTAAAAATAACAAAAACGAAAGACTTGCTGGGTGGGACTTTTATTGATATAGCGCTGCGATTTCCAGAAGCTACTAGTTTAAATCGCGTTATCGGTTTCAATAAAATGGAAATTGATAGGTATTTTAATAATTTCTCAACCCTACACGAAAAAAATAAGTATTCTGCCAATAACATTTATAATGCAGACGAAAGCGGATTACAAACGGTTCACAGGCATTCGAAAATATTGGCGTCAAAAGGTGTTAAACAAGTGGGCAAAGTTACTAGTGGAGAGAGGGGAGAAAACGTGACAATTATTTGTTGTTTTAATGCAGTTGGGAATTATGTTCCACCATTCATTATTTTTCCCAAAAAAATATGAACGACAGGCTTATAAAAGGTTCCCCCCAGGATCCGAAGGTTTTGCTAGTTCTAATGGTTGGAACAATAGCGAAATATTTTGGAAATTTTATTCATATTGTGAGACCTAAAAATCATAGAGTTTGTCTTATACTAGATAATCATGAAAGTCATATCTCTTTGCCAGTTTTTGATTTAGCTAAACAGCATGGTGTTGACATGTTGTCACTGCCTCCCCATACCTCCCACAGAACGCTGCCGTTGGACAGGGTATTTTTGGTTCACTAAAAACAGAATTTAACAATCAGTGTGGCTGCTGGATGATGTAGAATACTGGGAAAATAATGACAGTGTATAAAATTGCTGAATTGTTTGAAATAGCTTATCAAAAAGTATCAACTATAGATAGAGGAGTCAACGGATTTAGAGTGACTGGACTCTATACGTATCAACCTCATGTATGTTCAGCAGAGGATTTCCTTGCGGCACTTTGCACTAAAAGATTTGATGAAATCCAAAATAAACTAGAAAAAACATACAACAAGAGATGCGCAATACTTCTTACGGAAGATGTACATACAGAAGGTGAATCTTCCAGGCGGGTAGAAAACTTGAAGCTGTAATAGAAACAAATAATATAACGCATCCAACTTCACACAATTCAGAATCAACAAAAACCAGTCGTTAATTGAGATAGAGTCTTACAAAGTGTAGAAAATGATATTTTTCAATTTCCAACCAGATCTGACATCTAGGTTGTTCGGAAACTTCAAAAAAAGAAGCATTCCGGTATATTAAGTTTAACTCTATTTACATCCTAATTGGAAGAAACACTTGAAAAAACAATTAAAAAACAAGCCAAACTATCCGCGAAACGAAATTTTTTAAATAAAACTAAGCCAACACAACAAAAAATAATGTAAAAAAGAAAAGCTGTTAAAGGAAAAGACAAACGAGATTGCTACTGTCATCAAGAAGAGACCCACGGGTGGGTGGGTGGATGTGAGGGTAGTTGGTTGCGTGGGTGCGTGCGTGCATGCGTGCGTGTGTGTGTCTGTGTGGATGTATGTAAGTATCCACGATAACTTCATACAATACCTAAGTACTTAAAATTTTGTATTCAAGCTTGTTTTCGTTTGGCTTAGGGCTGGTAAGATTTTGGGAGAAATCCAGCGGCGTAGGGGGGTTTATTAGGGTCAGTTTTTGGTTTTTATCAAATATTTCTAAAACAGCTGCATATTTCAAATATATAAAAATACCTAGATATAGACCTTACACATACCGATTAATTATGTTCTGTGCAAAGTTTTTGATAGAACGCGTAACTTAGCGGCAAAGAAATTCGTAAAGTAGAATTTAAGTGTTGGTTCAATTTTTTCATTACCTGAATAACGATTAATTTTATAAGAAAAAGTGTAGAAGCATTTTTGAAAGAAAATTTAATTTTACATAAATTTTCTTTATAAAGCGAAATAAATGTAAAAATTAAATTATTTTTTTTACGTTAATATGTGTTTATGTCTATGAATCTCTAACTGACATGAAGTTTTACACTGTTGCCTGTTTTAGTTATGAATGTATAAAAAAAAGGTTGCATAGTTATCCGAAAAAAATTGAAATTAAAATTATTTAATTTCTTTTAAGTTAGCATCTAGCTGTCTATTAACCTCTGTCTGTCATGAAATTTTAAACGTCTGTTTGACATAGATTACTGTTTTTGCGTTTACAATGTTGCCTATTTTCGTAATTAACTTCTTATAAAAGAGGTTGTAAAATCATCCTTAAAAAATATTAAAATTATTTCATTTCTTTTAATTTCCATTTTGTAGGTTGGAAAGTAGTGTGGTGTTCCACAGTAGATATATTGCTTTTGAAAACTTCATCCAAGTACTGCTTACGATGTTTATATTAAAACAATAAAATGTGTATATGACAAATGTAATAAACATGTAACCATCGCTATCACTACATCAGCTAAGGTGCGCGTATTTTTCACAGTAAATCCATTCTATTCTGTACGTAATTATTATTCTGTGTTATTCATTACTATCAATTTAAAAACATTTGACATGAAATTCAGTTAACTGTATAATAGCAATAACCACATACTTAAAAAACTTTTAAATCTTTTTCAGCACAACAGTAAAATAGTAGGTGAATATACGGAAAACGACAGTTTTAACTTTGCTGTAGCCTTAAAGTGTGTCTCCACAAAGTGTTACTCAAAAGGGCATGTTCAATTAAGCACAAGTAACTTGACAATTACTGCAGATGAAAATGGAATCAAAATTGAACATATTTTAGAAGCACAGAATGATATTGACTGTAGTTTAAAACATCCTAAACATCCTAAATATATTAGTAGTGTTAATATTTATGGACTTCGCGATACTGTCATAAAATCAAATTTTAGTACTATTGATTTATGCAAAGAAAAGAATGAAAGTCTAATTGTACCATATTTCTTGATTTAATATTACTTAATTTTTGTTTGTAGATTTTTAACATGTTAGATATAAAAATTTATATTTCTATTTAATATATAATTTTATTCCTCATTTTTGTAAAAAGCCTTTGAAACAGTATGAAGTAGTATCTACACAATGCAGATGCAGGTAATAAATGAACATTTTTATAACTAATTATATTCATTAAAAACAATTTCAGAATTCGATTTGCGGTAAGACGGTCTACATAGCCTTAAGATTGCAAGTATAGGTAGATCTAATAACCATTGCAATCGATGCCTAGGGGGGAATAAATAATAAACAAGTTTACAAAATGCACTAAACCGGCAAGAAAAAGTGCATTTTTCGCAACGTATTTGTCATACAGTGTGTCCACGGATTGAGTTCATTGTAGATGAAAATGATCAAAAGTTTTGGAATTACAAAACAATTTTTTCAGATTCAGCCCTGCTTCATTGGACATGAATTTTTCAACATATTTTTAATTTTTTAAATTTAAAGCCGCCTTGGTCGCGGAACAAAAACTATTTTCTTTGCAGGTAAAGTACCTTTTTTGTGTATCATACAGCAAAATTTTATTACGAAAATCTTCTAAAATAATAATAACTGCAAAATTTGAAAATAATCGGCACAATTTCATACAACCGTATATATATATATATATATATATATATATATACGCCAGTGTCATAATGACATATCTATCATCTTCATTTGGTGTCATTATGGCCTTCATAATAGCACAGTGCCATTATGAACTCATAATAACACGCAAATTTTAAAATAAAAACAGGCAAAAGAAAGTTAGTTACAACTTTTACTTCATTATAAAATCTTTACCAACATTTATTTATTATAAACATTAATTATAGTCTGTATAATTTGTTAAATTCAGTCCAGCAGTGCGTGAAAGTCATGTAAAGCACAAAATTGAACGCAAATAATGACGTTGTCAAAGTAAAAATTGCAACAATCGACAAACGCGGTTACTATAACATCGATTAATATGGGAACTTAATAATTTTGAATTTTTATTTACAAAAACGTTTCTGATATTGTAAACAAATCGAATCTATGCAAAGAAAATCTATTTGGACTGACGTAGATTAAATTTTGAATGAAACTTGTGTAAATAAACCACTCGGCTAACGCCTCGTGGTTTAACTTTACACGCGTTTCATTATGACGTTCATATCGAACTAGTATCATTAATAACTATAAGGCAACTATTATATCATCGATTAGATCTAGGAATCTATGCATACAACATCTTAAACAATACATTGTCATTTTTGTTTTTCTTTCATATTGTTTATTATTGTAATTATCTAATCAATGATATTTCAATATTCATCGTCGTCTTCACGGTATGCCTTTTTCGCTTTCTTTTTGTCTGCAACAGATCCCGTCTCATCGAGTTTTTTTTTAAATTTTTTTATTCCATTAACCGTAATGTGTACAGGCTGTCCCAAATTCGAGGGCAAGCATGGGAATCTCGCTTATTATAAGAGATAGGATATAGGTTTAAATTCGGCACTTTTGCTAAATTCGATGCCGAGTAATAATCTGAAAAGAAATTTGAGCTAACTCGAATGGATTTGGTTTTATGCTCAAAAAACTAAAAATTTCGATTTTCGTTTTACGCGTTTGGCCACCTTATTATTAGGAATTTTCAAAATTCGATTAAACATTATTAAGGCACCTTTTTACGCACAATACTAATTCGGTATTAAAAATATTATGTGACGTTTCGTTTATTCTGAACCATCATCAGGTTTATTTTTTTTTATGGGGGTTAAGATATATTTTTATGTCGTTGGATGGAGAATGTTATGCTGATTTTAGCAACATATAACACTTTATGGTTTGATCGACTGCGCACTAAAATAATGAGAAAAATACGAAGAACAAGATTCCGCCTTCTTGGATCCAGCAAGGAATAATTACAGTAGTTCTACTTATTTAATTTGTTAAACTCGTTAGAACATCCAAAAAATATAAAAACAGTTAAACAATTTAAAAAAACATTAACAAACAACTCAAACAAGTAGGTCTATGTAACACGGTCATAATAGCGACAACGCAAATTTATCGATAGGTAACAACAAAATAATTACACAGACAAACAAACAAAATTATTATAATAAATGTTCGAACAAGTTTCCTCCTTCTTGAATACAGTAACGAATTCTTCTTCTACAATTGTTTACGCTTCTTTGAATGGTTCGCCTGGGAATTTGACGAAGTTCATTAACAACCCTATTCTGGAGTTCTTCTATATTTTGCGGTGGCGTCTTATAAATCATATTTTTTGAATAGCCCCAGAGGAAGTAATCTAAAGGGGTTAAATCTGGTCCCCTATTTCCCATCCATTTATCAGGAAATTCGCCGTTAAGATATTCACTTATTATCGCAGCATTATGAGGAGGAGCTCCGTCCATTTGCCACCAGAGAGTCCATCTTTCGTTTAGCGGAACATCATCCAAAAGGTCTGATATTTCGTTTGTTAGAAATGCGAGGTAGCGTTGAGACGTTAGGATACCTTCGTAAATAATTGGCCCAAGGAGCCTATCCTTCCAGATTCCAACCCACACATTAAAGGACCGGTGGCTTTGTCCTCGCATTTGCCTGTTAATTCGTGGATTTTCAACTGACCAGTAGTGCTCGTTATTACGATTAAACATTCCATTAGTGGAAAAATTGCACTCATCCGTCCAAATTATTTGATTGAGAAAGTTGCGATTTTCCTGCATTTTGGTATTAAGTTAGTTACAAAAATCAAACCGTCTCATATCGTCCCCAGGCCGAAGAGTTTGACTAACGTATAACTTAAATGGTTTATAACGGTGTTGCTTTAACACTCGCCAAACTGTCGTTTTTGGCACTTCAATACTTTACTCTATTTCTCTGGTAGATGTTGAAGGATTTTCTTGAACCTAAGATGAATAACATAAAGTCATAACTCTCCAAAAAAAATGTCTGCTGAAATTAGCAGTGAAGTGAGTGGAAATTCTTATAATTAGTATAATACTAACAAATAGTACCTGATGTAATATTTCTTCTTCGGCATCTCTGTCTAGTCTGCTACCATATGCATTTCGAGGTTTCTGAAAACATCCAAATTCTCGCAAATTTTGGTCTAATTTTAAAAATATCTCTGGTTTGGTTGCTGCCTCTCCGGATATTCCTCTAAATATCTTTGTTCTGCTCTGACACTATTTCTATTGCAGCTATAAAATATCCTTATCATGTCTCGTTTTTCTGAATTTGAAAACATTCTGAAGAAACTTGCAAATTTTAAAGCACTAACACGAAGGGTCTTGCAGTTATTACCCTTTTACAATTAGAAAATGACATGACAAAAGCCAACTCCTGAGTTTTGTTTGATTCATGGGTATCGTGATAATTTAATATTTAGTTTTTAATTTAAGAGTATTTTAGTTCGCAGTCGATCAAACCATGAAGTGTTATATATTGCTAAAATCAGCATAACATTCTCCATCCAACGCCATAAAAATATGTCTTAACCCCGATAAGAAAAAATAAACCTGATGATGGTTCAGAATAAACAAAACGTCGCATAATATTTTTAATACCATATTAGTATTGTGCGTAAAAAGTTGCCTTAATAATGAATTTTGAAAATTCCTAATAATAAGGTAGCCAAACGTGAAAAACAAAATTCGAAATTTTTAGTTTTTTCTAAAAAATGGTTGTTAAATTTTGTTCATAAAAATTCTGACATATTTGTCACAAAAAAACTTTATACACAAAAAATAACACGTAAAACAAAGTTATAATTTCGGAAGATTGAATACGTTTGCCATAAAATTGAACACTAAAATAATCAATATTGATCAACAAGGAATCGTATTTAAGCTTATGTACACAAAAACAAATAATGCATTAAAAAACACATAAATTTTATTAATATTCGTCGTACGAAAAGCAAAAATCTGGAGATGCACAATAAAGTTTACCTAAATTCTGGTTCAGTCCCCCTTATGTTATACGATACACCTAGAACCTGACGGTTGACTTCCGTGGTGGCAATCGTAAGGTAATGAATGTGGTACCTACGCTCGAAACTCCCTCGTGAAAGATATCGATGCGTCGATTGAGAATGCCAAATTGCGGTCGATTATCATCCAACTTGGTTATATGATATATTACAGCCTACGTATTTACACTTTATTTACAAACTTTACTTTGCGCAACAGATTTGCTTATCTCTTTATATTAGTCGTTAACGTCATACGAAAATTTAGCTATTTACAGCAAGTTAATTGTTATCAGGCGAGCTCTAAACCAATGTCTGGCACTAGGAAAGAATGTTGATTTCTTCCGCATAAAAGTGATGACTACTCCAGAGGAAAATGAATGCACTAGTTATAACACATTACACTTCCTTGGATCAACGGCACTACGTCGTTACGATAATTTAAACTCGTGATGGGTGAACAAATCAAAAGATCCCTGCGAGGGTTAATCGGGGAGAAAACTGCCCCTTTTCAACAAAAGTTCGATCACCAGGAGTTAACAAAACATTCTTTCGCGGGATTGCCCTAACTGTCGCACGATAACGTGTATACGTCTAAGCGTCTGAACTACAAGTGACTACCTAAAAATATTCATTATCCGCCACATTGGTTTTTTATATCCCTCCCATTAATTAAATATTAACTAGCCTATCATAAAAAGGATCGCTTGAATTTTAAGTGCAGTGAAAACGATAATCAATACGAAAATAGTCGAGAGAAAGAAATTCCATCATGCTCCAACTACATAGTCATTTTACAATGACAAAGCTTGAATTTTAAGCTCAGTGAAAACGATAATCAATACGAAAATAGTCGAGAGAAAGAAATTCCATCATGACCATCATGCTCCAACTACATAGTCATTTTACAATGACAAAACTTAGCAAAAATGACATGGTATACTACATTCAACGACATTACACGTGGACGTTACCAGAAACAAAATACTTTTTTAATTTCAAATTTTGGAAAATTTATACGATATTTCTGCTCTTAATTTAATTTAGTTCTAGCAAAGAAATTCATTTTAGCTTAATCTTACAAATTCTAATAGCAAAGATACGTTAGTTTAACTACATATTTATTATAATTACCAACAAAACTAACAAATTACGACTACTTATTATTTACACGAAACTAAAAATTCTCAACAAACTACTAAAATGTGAAATGTTCTATGCATAGATTACTAGATCTAATCGATTATAGTTGTCTTAATAAATAAAAATAACGGTTTCATTAAATTGTGCCGATTATTTTCAAATTTTGCAGTTATTATTATTTTCGATTCTGAAGTTTTCGTAATAAAATTTTGCTGTATGATACACAAAAAGAAAATGCGAAGAAAATAGTTTTTGCTCCACAACCAAGGCGGATTTGAATTAAAAAAATTAAAAATATGTTGAAAATTAATTTCCACTGTAGCAGGGCTGAATCTGAAACAATCGTTTTGAAATAAAATTTAAGAATAAAAAAATATATAATTTTGTATAAATTTCTAAGTTTTAATCCCTTGGAAGCAATGATAGCGTAGAATACATACCACACGACAAAGTACATTTTTACTTTAACTGGTTGTGGCCCGAGCATACTTTAGTCCCGGTATATAAGTACTGTTATATCTCCGAGAGGAAAAGTGACAAACGAAAGACGGAATTGAATTATTAATCACATACACGATTACACTTAAATTAAGTGAAAGTGTTTAAAATGACGATGAAGATTTAGAAATATTCACTTCTTTATTGCATTGTAAAATATTTTCGGGGTAATACCATAACAGCTTGTGTTTATCCCAACAAACTTTCATTTTGTTGCTTGGTAATTAACGAGAGCAAATAATATTTTATTATTTGCTCGAGTCGTATTACCTAAACGCAACAAAGCTTGAGTTTTGTCAAAATGAAAGTTTGTTCCGGGAATAAACACAAGCTCGAATGGCATTTGGTAAGACAATTTAATGAATCATTTAATTAAAAATAATAAACTACATTTTAAGCGTTACTAACAGAATTTAACTATCGTTATCATGGAACCATTAACATGTAGTTTATCCACTTGCAAACATACCTGCTAGCAGTTTATCCGATGTCAAAGTGACAAAACGTATTTTAAAATGTATTGTTTTTGACAGATGAATTAAATTGTCCGTAATATTTATTTTGTTATTCAGGAAGTGTTCAACATAACCAACGTCAGGTTATGTTGATTTTCAGGCACGGTGTCTTTTTACGTTCTACAGTTGCTGTAGAACCAGCCGAAAAGAATGCGTCTAAAGTAAGCGCCTGTGTGGTCGAGCATATTAAAAATGTAGTTATTGGTTATGACAATTCCCCAATGCATTTTTACAATATGGCGGGTTGTGTATTTATATTTATTACATTTACACTGAACAAAAAAATGCAAGATCCTTGAGTTCAATTTTTGTAGGTAACATACCATCTAAATAACAACACAATCAATTTGACGAGTTTTTACGTTTTTAGCTCTAAATAATCTGCCAGTTTAGATTTTGATCTTTCCATTAATTAAAAAAATTAATCCTAAGTCTTGAACATTATTAATCATTAATTAATTGGCCTTGCATGTTTTGGCTCACACTACAATGTTGCCGCATCTTGAATCATGCGGTGTTGCCAGATTAACCGTTCATTACTAAGTGAGCCTCCTCCGAAAGCGTCTGTTAATCTCTCGGCTAAGTGCGACTTTACTAAAGGGTTGGTTCTTATCTTGGCTACGGGTGTTTCTCAAATAAAATGGACTCTTATCTTTGATATATATATATATATAATATATAAAAAGAGTTAGTTCAGTTCTTGATTAACATGGCGGGTTTGCATTTGCACTAAAGTGAAGGGGGTTCTAATTTAGGTTATAAGCGAGTCTACGCTAAAAGGTTTGATCTCGCCCTTCTCCACTAAAGTACGACTCCGCTAAATAGGTTTCTTACTAAGGTGAAGGATCACTTCCTTTTTTTTAACTTTAGTTCGCGGGACATTCCTTTAGGATTCCCATAAGTGTCGCGTCGACCTTGTAGATTTATTGCTCCGCGTGGTTAGACTACCCTTACGAAAGATTTACCAGCCTTATAAATTTAGGGGTGGTGTCTATAGAGTTTGGCTGGATGTTTCCCAACTCTGTACCAGGAGGTTCAAGAGTTGTTAGTCAGCCTTACACTTAAGTAGTACGTGTTTTGCGTGTCACACCACCTGCACGATCAATTGCCACTGTAGACTTTGATTTTGTAAAGGTGATGCCTTAAGTGGCAGTGTCCTGTTACTATCCCCACTATTTCTTTCAGTTCTGTCCTGCTGAGGCACAGAAGTCTTTCTGTGAGTTATTTATAGGGTCGTATCGACAGTTTTTAAGGTTGCTAGTGTCTGGCATTTTGTTTCGGTTTTTGATTTTGCGTGAGCTCAGGCATTCGGCTACCTCTATTCGGCTCTGTACATAGGATATACCGTGGAGGAGTTCTAGTCCAAACGGTTAGGTCTCAGCACGTTCATTTCCTTCTACTCCTGAATGGCTAGGCGCAGTTGTTTGAATTCCAAAACCATTTTTGGCGTGATTATGTAAGCTTCAAGTGCTAGAATAGCAGCTTGACTATCTGTGAAAACGTGTATGGTCTTGTTGATGCATTCCAAATTTTGGTTTTCACGGAAGCACTTAAAAACTGTGGTGTTTTTTCCAGGCTAACGCTAATGGATTTCGACGCATTGACTCCGTTAATTCCAGCTCCTTGTCTTTTGTTGTTTTGGAGCCACCTGTGTACCACACTTGTTCTCCAGCTTTAATGTATATGCAGTTATTGCTCCAGATTTCTCTGTGCGAGATTATGTAAGCTTCAAGTGCTAGAATAGCAGCTTGACTATCTGTGAAAACGTGTATGGTCTTGTTGATGCATTCCAAATTTTGATTTTCACGGAAGCACTTAAAACTGTGGTGTTTTTCCAGGCTAACGCTAATGGATTTCGACGCATTGACTTAATTCCAGCTCCTTGTCTTTTGTTGTTTTGGAGCCACCTGTGTACATCAATTGTTCTCCAGCTTTAATGTAATGCAGTTATTGCTCCAGATTTCTCTGTGCGAGATTATGTAAGCTTCAAGTGCTAGAATAGCAGCTTGACTATCTGTGAAAACGTGTATGGTCTTGTTGATGCATTCCAAATTTTGGTTTTCACGGAAGCACTTAAAAACTGTGGTGTTTTTTTCCAGGCTAACGCTAATGGATTTCGACGCATTGACTCCGTTAATTCCAGCTCCTTGTCTTTTGTTGTTTTGGAGCCACCGTGTACCCACGTTTTCTCCAGCTTTAATGTATATGCAGTTATTGCTCCAGATTTCTCTGTGCGAGATTATGTAAGCTTCAAGTGCTAGAATAGCAGCTTGACTATCTGTGAAAACGTGTATGGTCTTGTTGATGCATTCCAAATTTTGGTTTTCACGGAAGCACTTAAAAACTGTGGTGTTTTTTCCCAGGCTAACGCTAATGGATTTCGACGCATTGACTCCGTTAATTCCAGCTCCTTGTCTTTTGTTGTTTTGGAGCCACCTGTGTACCACACTTGTTCTCCAGCTTTAATGTATATGCAGTTATTGCTCCAGATTTCTCTGTGCGAGATTCAGGTTTCAAATGGTCACTTAAAACAGTACTTATGCACCATATAGTCTGATGGCATGACCTCGAAGGAGTTTGTCCACCCACCTCTCTTCTCTCCAGTCTGTATGAGCTCAGTCTGGCCTGTCCCAAAATGACCAAGTTCAGTGTTGCGAGATGCAGTAGAGCATTTAAGGCATCCGTGGGTGCTGTCGACATTGTACCGGTTACCCCGAAGCAAGCCAGCCTCTGCATACTGTCTAGCATTTTCTTTGTCGTGATCTGGTTGGCTTTTGACCACCAGACTATTGCTGCATAGGTTATCATTGGGCTGATGACTGCTGTATACAGCCATAGCGTCATCTTCGAGTTGATACCCATGTTTTACCCATAGCTCTTCTACATGCAAACATGTAGTTTTTGGCTTAAGCGTTTTTTGTTCCATGTACGCATTCCAGTCCGGTCGAGAGTGACCACCAGATACTTGGCCTCCTGCCCATACAAGCTTCTGTCGAAATAACAATGGAGGTCGTTGCATTAGTATACCCTTTTGACGGGTAACGGGTCAATCCCTCCTGAATTGACCCGCAAGGACTCTTCCAGACATCCCTTCACATTTTTCAGATCTCTCTGTGTGAGCTCGATGGTGGTAGCTGACCCATGACAATGTCGTAAGCATAGCCTTAGACATATACACCTTCGCTGTTGAGGCTAATCAGCAGTCTGTTTACCACCAGGTTCCACAGGAGTGGGGGGAGAACCCCCCTGCGCACAAGCTTTGGTGGCTGTAACTTTGACTAATTTGCCCCATAGCGTAGGTTGTATTTTCCTTCTGTGCAGTATATTTGATATCCAGCGACAGATGGTCTTATTCACTTCTGCTTCGTCTACCGCTCGAATCAGCGAGTTATAGGAAGTGTTGTTAGAGGCTCTCTCAATGTTTCTAGAACAGTCGCAAGCTTGTGTAGTGTAGTTTCAGTCTACCTGTCTGGTCTATACGCAAACTGGTTTTTGAAGGATGGAGTTTTCTTCAGATTCTTTCGGACTTTTTCTAGGATTCTCTCCATTACTTTAAGCAGAAAAGAATTAAGGCATATTAGGCGATAGGAATTGGCCTGATCATAGTTTGCTCTTCCAGGTTTCGGAATGAAGACTACATTCGCAGTCACCCATGCCTTAGGTACATACCGGAGAGCTTCGAATGTGTCAGTGAGGACTGTCCCTAGAAGTCCCAGTCCCTCCTGAAGGAGCCTACGGAATATTCTATCAGATCTTGGAGCCTTATGTGGCTTGAACGTTTAGATCGCCCAAATTACGTGGTGCGGCGTGAACACACGCCTTGCACAATTCTAGTCACATCTTATGGTTTTCCCCAACAGGGTTACCAGATATGTCCGGTTGTTAGTCACTGAGTCAGGAAAGTGGCTATCCAAGAGTAGTTGTATAGTCTCTTTTCTTGAGGTTGTGTGCGTGCCATCTAGTTTTTTAAGTGTTCTTTCAGGACTACAATGATTGCCCTTGAGGGTTCTATGGAGTCTGGCTGCGTCCGTTGTGGATTCAACGGCATTGCAGTACCTATATTATGCCTCCCTTTTGGTATTCATTTCAGCTTTACTGTACTCTGTTAGGAGCCTCTGAGATATCTGTTTTCTCATTTTATCCAGTTCTTAGTTCCATCAACTCCTTTCATCTGAACCTTTGGGCTTTGGGTTAGCAGCTGTTTTCAAACGAATACATGATACTCTGTTGCAGAACGTCCGCAGCTTTATCAAGATCGTCACTCGTTCCCAATCTGTTCTGTTGGGGTCTCTGTACATTCCGAGAGATTCGGTTAGCTTCTCAACGATTTCAAAACTTATGTACTAATGGTCTGCCATTGATGTATATATGTATACAGTGCTTAGGGTAAAGTCCAAAACCTCTTTCTTAGTGGTCGTTATAAAGGTTGGCCTATTACCCTCATTCAGGGTAACTAGCTCAAAATAAAAATAAATTCTAATGGTGACTCACCTCTGGCATTTCAGTTACTGGTTCCCCATGCTGTTTGGTAAGAGTTCGCATTGCAGCCTATCAGTAGATGTCACTTACAGCGCATAGGTCGTTGACCAAACGCTATACCCTGCTGTTAGGGGAGGGTTTGCCGAGTCAAACGGGAAGTAGGTAGATCCACCGTTAGTTCTCTGCCTCTTATTTTAAGCTTCACGTCTACCACGTCCTGTAGTAGCAGGAAGTTTATGTCCTGCGTTATTATAAGGCAGACTCTCGGGGTTCTGCTGTTATTCAACGGGTGTCATATAGGAGCTTCCCCGATTTCTGACATGCCTACAACTCTATCTTTGACTACCCATGGTTCCTGAATCAGGATGACATCGTAGTCTTCAACTTTTTTCTTCTAGGCGAGATTGGCCGTGGCGAGTTTTTTCATGCTGTAGGTTGATCTGGAGAAACTTCATATCCATCCTTCAGCACGTCGCGTAGCTTTCTGTCAAGACTTTGATCTGGACTTGCTCTAAGCCTAAGAACAGTTTATACTGCTTTTCTTTGAGCTTGTCTAGGTCTCTGTCTATTATCGAGAAGACCAGGGTGTTGCCTGGTGCCTCTTTCGTTAGGTCCAACACCCTTCAGTCTTCCGTACTATTCCTGTTGAGTTGACCTATTTGTGTCAATACCTTCTCAACTTTGGTAGTATTTAGAACATGTTGCTTCCTAATCAGGATTCTGGAAAGCTTTAACATTTTACTGGATTCCTTGCAGAGCAAGGCTTGTCCTTTCCCAGGTTCTGACCATCTTGATTTGTTCCTCCAGCCATGATTGCGTGTCTCCATCAACGCACATCAGAACGAGTGCCGATTGCTCGACATTGCAACCAAAAACCGGGAGAACAGTCCAGACCTCATAGATTTGATCCTATCTAGGATCATTTCCTGTATAGCGAGGATCACTCCTTAGCTATTGTAGAGGAAGTTCTTATCTCGGTGTGACTCCACTAAAAAAGTATAGGTTCATATCTCGGATAAAGTTTGTTTCTCAGCTAAATGGGGTTAACTCACTTAAGTATGTCTCCGCTAAAGATGTTGGTTTATACACAGGCTAAGGGATTGTTTCCCTGCAAATGGAGGTTCTTATCTCAGATAAGTGGTGGTTCATAACTTTCCTAAGGTGAAGGTATGTTTCTCGACTAAAGGGGGTTTGTATCTCGATTAAATGTGGCTTGTATAACACATCAATCTCTTCAAAGTTTTATCCAAGAAACGAAGGATTTAAACGCAGAACCAATTCTTGGAAACGCTGTTATCTAAATAATCTTAGAAGTATATGACACGTCTAGACAGTTTGCAAATTATAACCTGTATGATAAAAAACAGATTCATGCGAATGACGATAAACAAACCGCAAGTAGGTAGTAGGTAAAAAATTCTATTTGAAAAAGGAGGAATGTTCTACTCGCAATTGTTTACACACGAGCAAAACTGACAACGAAAAATGATGCTTGGCCGTTTTCTGTACACCTTGTACAATCTTTTATCTGTTCTTTGCACATCCTACACAATCTGTAAAGATTCTCAGAAATGCATGAATAATCAGTTGCCTTAAAGTTATCTAAAAATAGAACAAATTCTTGGCAACGTGATTATCTGAATATCTCAGAAATGCACGATTCAGGAATTCTTAGGTAACAAACCCACGATCGAAAAAACAAAACCAAACGAGATTAAATACCCAGAATTGCAAGTTAAAACCTGTCGGGTAAAAATAGATGTGCCCAATAGATATAGCAATATAATGCTTGGTTTGTTTTCAGCTAGACCAATCAACTCCCATCCGGTTTGCTTCTTAGCTAAGGTGTGGTTTATAGAAGTGGGGAATTAAGGGATAGGAGGAATAGTATAGGAATAGTATTACTCTTCACTTAGCCATTGTGCTCGAAGTTGTTCTTGTTGGTGTAGGAAAAACAAAACCAAACGAGATTAAATACCCAGAATTGCAAGTTATAACCAGTCGGATAAAAATAGATGTGTTTAATAGACATAGCAATATAATTATTGGTTTGTTTCTCAGCTAGATCAATCAACTCGCATCCGGCTTGTTTCTTAGCCAAAGTGTGGTTCCTAGGATGGGGAAATTAGGGTGGGAGGAACAGTACATGCGGTATTATTCCTAGTGATTGTGCTCGAAGTTGTTCTTGTTGGTGATTGTGTGTAACGTATTATTGATTGTGCTTGACAGTAACAGTTATTCTCTTGTGTCCTTTACAGTATTTCAGGTAAATTGAAGAATGAATATTAATAAAACTATTTAATGAAGAATTTATAATGCAGTAACAATGAGATTCCCTGCATAGAGGACCAGTGAACTTGTCAAACGAATTAAGTGGCTGCAAAAATTGGCACAGAGTAAAGAGCTTATTGTTAGACTCATTTGTGCATTAAGAAAAGAAATGCTACTCACAGAACAATACATTAAACGAAATAATTGTGTTGTTACTAAACAAAAAAGTTAAAACTAGAGTCGCAGACAAGGAAAGCTATAGATAAAAAAGAGGTGCAGGTACAGTCAATCTACAAAAAACTTGGTTCACGGTGGATCTATATTTCAGTGGAAAAGTACTGCTTCAAGGTCACATGGCAGGACATTTTCAAGGTTGGTAACACTGTCTGGTCCTTTCAAGGTCGCTCCCATTGCCAAGGTTCTTAACGTACACACACCCCGCTTCAATGTCAATGGTTTTTCAAGGTCAAGGTCTCTCACATTGCATATTGTTCAAAGTCATCCGTGCATGTACGCACCCTCCGCTTCAAGGTCACACATTCCATGCATCAAGTATATTCCTCAAGGTTATTTAAGTAAGTAGATTTGAAAAAATAACCGTAAAAGTTACTAGATGTCAAGGTCCAGATTGTCCACGTCTAAGTACATGGGTTTTCAAGGTTATTGTACACATTACGCCAAAGTACAAGGTTTTCAACGTCAAAGGGCCCACCGTACACATTGCCATATATTCTTCAAGGTCATCGTTCCCCTTCAAGGCGACTTGGCAGGAAATGGTCAAGGTCGCCCTCATTGCCTATCTTAAAGTTTATTTTGCACGTACGCGCCCCCGCTTCAAGGTCAATTGCAAGAAAGATACTATGGGGATCTACTTTGATGTTCCTGCGTCGAAGTAAACGGGTTTCAAGGTCGCTCTTATTACCTACGTATATTTTTCAAGGTCAAATATGGCTACCTCCCCAAGTCAATGGTTTTTCAAGGTTGCCTACATAGCTAACCGGATCCTAGACCACTCTTCCACTTACTTTTTCTATGAGTGTTTTGCTCAAGGCAATTAAACACATTGCCTACGTATATTCCTCAAGGTCACACAGCAATTCTTGCCCGAGCTAAGGTGTTAATTCTTATAAATCAATTCTCAGGGGTATCAAATAGACTTTTCAAGGCGTGAGGGATTCTACCTTTCAGAGACACCCAGGCAATTCTTGTCTGAGTCAAGACGTTAATTCTCAAGGTCGAGGGTATCATACAGAATGTCGTTGTCTATGCTAAAATGTGAGTCAAAGTTCTTGTATTGGCTAAATTGTAATAAAAAGACTATGCTTACGTGGGCTCATACTACTGTCCTAAATCACCAGGATGAGGTAGTTTTCCTAAGAACCGGATCCGGTTTCCAAAGACAGATAGTCGTTTCCCAAAACAGGGGAGCCGTTTTCTAAAACAGGGATCTGTTACCCAACACAGGTAGCCGTTTACCCCACCATTTCACGGTCATAGCTCTGAGAAAAGAACAAAGGTGATCCATTGTTCAAGTAATTCTTGGCTGAGTCAGGGTCAAAGTTCCTAGAATTCACCTGTAGGCCTATCGAATAAATTGTCGATGGATAAAATGTATTGGTATCCATTTTCAAGGTCATAAGTCCTAGAAATCAACCTGCAGGGGTAGCCCGATATATAACCGGAAAGGTATATAGGGGGATGCTCTTCAAGGTCACGTATACTATAGGATTCGCTTTCGCGTTTTCAAGGTCATTGCGTACACATATTGCCTGCGTATATTCTTCAAGACCACGGATAGTAATCCACTTATTAATTTATTAAGGAAAACCCGCAAGTGCATTAGGTCAAGGTCACGTATTTCCATGCATATTATTCAAGGTCAGACCTTTGAGAAATCAATTTTCAAGGACAAAGGTGATCCATGGTTCAAGCAATTCTGGTCGAGTCAGGGTAATAATTCATAGAAATCACCTGCACGGGGTATTAAAATGTTCAACTCAGATTTAGCAGCATTCCTAATCAATGACGTCACGTAGCTTTAAAATAATCATCACTGCATCAAATCTTAGAAATCTGGAAACAGGTCAAGGTACAGATAGAGGACAGTTTTTATATTATAGAAAATCTGAATAATCCCCTTAAATCACCTATTTTTAGACGTAGCTTTTCCAATACATGCTGAAATAAGTCAACAGGGGTTATCGTCCAGGAGGTGATTTTTGTCAAATTCTAAACCGTTATCGATAAGAATGACTTATTGTGTCTGAAAAAGCTGGACAGAAAGCAGTAAATGCGGACGAGTGAGCGATTGGAGACGTTAATAAAGCGAATAAAACTCGATTTGGAGTGTTATGTAATGAAAACAGAAAATGAGGAAGCTGTGTATTAGCAATGTGTAATGAGGAATATGTAAAAATAGTGTATGTAGTAAAGGTCAGGAAGTGTGGGGAACGTATAGTGTTGGAAACGGAACTGTATAATTAAAAAGATTTTTGTGCTGTTTTTGCATATAAGTTAAAGAGACGTAGACAGTAAAATAACTTTAAAAACGCTTCTGGTTTTTCGGGGTATTAGATCCAGTTCTTTGTTGGTTTGCAACGTTTAGGTGTGGCGTGACATTGGTAAATGTCTAGTAATTAATCAGTTTTTCCGATTTTCAGGTGGGGTAAGTGTGCCCCCCTTAAGTTTATTATCATTTAAATTATCCTCAGAAGTATTTAACGTTTTTTGGGAATTAGTGCAGTGTAACAGTTGTAGAAAGAATGAAACTTGTAGTAAATTTTGAAAAATGCAGAGATTTAGCCAACGTTTTCCGGGAATAATATCTGTCGGCAAACCAAAAAAAAAACTAAAATGTGATTAGGACTGTACCTAAAACTTCAGCCCTTTTTATTCCTAAATTGACGACCCTCGAATGCAGGAAATTAAAGGTAATATTAAGACCGCAAACTGTAGGAAATTGGAACAGTTATCTGAGGGAACAGAATTAGGAATTAAACAGATTAGCAATAGAAATAAATTGTGTTATGTATATTGCAATTAGAAAATATAGACTCGTTGCACTTATCTAATTATTGGTTAGGAAAGAGAGTTAACAATGTATATGTGCAAGGAGTCTATATTTTCTAATTATTATATATATATATATATATATATATATATATATATATATATATATATATATATATATATATATATATATATATATATCATAACGGTGATGTAATTTTAAAAAAATGTACCTTAACAATTAAGTTTTTTAAATTGAGATTCCCCATTCGCATTTTGATAACGTGCTGGTTATCATATACAATGTAAAGATTTAAAATAGACATAAGAATTGTAATGTTTCGTAAAATACCATTTGAAAACTTAAAACGTTTTCAATTATATGTAAATATCAAATCTAATTCTTAACTTTAGTATACTTTATTGATGCAGATAATTTGCTTTAAAGCTTACAGAAAGTTTTTTATATGCATTAAAAGAGTACTGTAGAAATACCTTTACTGTGCATTCGTTTAATCAACGTGTTTTTTTTTGTGGCTGCCCTTGTATGCATACGAATACATTTTATCAATAACAACGCATACCGTCATATGCCTGCTTTTTCATTCTACAGCAATTCTGTTAAATTTTATTATCAGTGCATATCGTCATGCAAGAAGTTGTGCGTGATGATCCGCTGGCCCGCAGCATCCGTTACCGATATAAATGAATTAAATGCAGAAGGAGATGTGTGATTTGATTAATCAGGTGTTGTTGAAATCTTCCGCGGAAAATGGCGGTTTGAACACAAACAGGGTAGCTCGTTAGGTATAATTACAACTGCAGCGCTGAGAGCTCGTGTTCTGCAAAATTCAGGTAAATATACTTTAAGTAATATACTCCGTTATTTTAATTTATGTTTCTTAGCATTACGCCTGCACCACCCCCAGATGAAAAATTTGGATGAATGTCAAGCGAGGACCCTAACGTGTCAGATGTATGGGTAGCGGTTGGCGAGGGTGCATCAAAATATGCTATAACGTTTAAGTGTAGATATTTTTTTAACTAGTGGACGTATACGTTTTTATGTGCAGCAAATGCAGTTGTGAGGTGGAACATTCTAAATGGATATCAGTGAGTTAGCCAGAGTGGTACAAGTACAGCGGTTAACGGATGCTTTGGCCAGGGTGCGTCTAAATAAATACACAAAATGTGCTACAACGTTTATAAGTGTATCTATTTTTAACCAGTGTTCGTTTTTGCGAGAGCAAGATTAGAGTAGATGAAATTGTTTCGGGGCATTTGTTCAAAGTGCTGGATAGGATGTTGAAGTCGATAGTGGTTGCTGTAGGAAAAGGTTTAATGAAATACCTTCAACCGTCCCATTCAGTGTAAACAACTAAAATTGGTAAATTCAGTTTTCAAAATCTTACTTTTAATTTTATTTTAAGTGCAATTTTCATGATAATAATGTGTTTGAAGTGAATTATTAGCTTTACAAATGGTAATATACTTTTCCCCGAACATAATACAAATTAATGGGGAGGGTATTTAATTTCTCAATTTTTTTTACATGATTCAGTTGACTATAACATATTTCCTGTAAATTAAAAAAAACTATTACTAAAGAAAACCCAATAACACTTACCTACACTTGCACATCACACATTTATTACATTAATTTCCCTTACACCATTGAGTTGTTAAGACTACTAAAATTATATCTTTCATTTGTACCATTCCGCATTCTGGATTCATATTAATTCATATAATTAATAATTAATAAATAAAAAGAATAATAAATTGATAATATAATTCCTATTAGCTATAATCCCTGTAAGTAACCGGTCATTGAAACATGATTCAATAGGTTGTCATATTAAGTTTTATAGATTCCCCACCCCCCTGCCCTACAAGTCTTGAAAGATAACACTTTAGTAATGATAAGCTGCTTTCAAGCTTAAAAATATTTTCATTCTTATCAACTACCTATTACCAATATATCATTCAGCTAACCTAATCATACAGGTAGGGCATATTCAACTTATGCCTTAGTTACTGTCCTGGTGTGCCAGTGCCATAGTTACATACCGATAAGATAATATATAGAATTTTACTTGTTATTGAAATAAAATAACTTTAACTACTCTTGAAATACGAAACATTTATTTATCACATCTGCTACATGCAAAAATGTGTAAAGAGCAGATATACTAGGTGGAATCTTAACATACAATTAAAAGTAAGAGTTTGAAAGCTTAATTCACCAGTTTTAAGTCATAGTTCATGTAAATCAAACAGGAAAAATCAACGAGTCCTACCTAAACAAGTGTCACACAGATCACGCTACATGTCTGCTGTTGATGTAACAAGGTGATATCAACATAAGGTCAAAGAAACGTATGTTTACAATCAATTAAAGTTAAGGTAGATAAAGAGCTGTATTTTGTGTTTTAGTAAAGGAATGTAATTTTGTGTATAACAAAAATTTTTTTTACATTACTAAAGAATATCATCTTGGAAATGTTTATTGTATATTATTTATTATACTTCCTAACTACATACATATCTCTAGACCATAAATGAAATTTATGTGTAATTTCACGACCTTCTTACTTATAAAATGGAAGTTAAATGAGATGTAATTCTACTCACTTTGAAAATATTCACTCTCCTAGTTAAAAGTAGAGAATGTAGTTAGATCAGAAATAAAATACCTTTATAAGTAGAAATATCTAAACTATATTGTACATTTGTACACAGCAGTTTAAAAGAAAATATGTTTTTATATGTAGAGGTTAAACATGTTTTTAATAAGCTTGGAGGTAAAAATACATACACAGCAATTTAAAGTTATATATATATATATATATATATATATATATATATATATATAATATATATATATATATATATATATATATATATATATATATATATATATATATATATATATATTCACACTATTCACATAGTCCACAAGAATTGTGTGGTTGTGCGTTTGATGTGGTTGCAAGGGGTGTAATACTAGAAAAGATTAAGAAAATACATTAATAATGAGAGGCAATAAAGCAGTAAATATTCACTTTTCAAAATATCGAGCAAAGTCAACCTCACAAACTTCCTGATCGCTATCTCTGATAGTAATCACTGGAGGTAGTGTGGATGGTGCTGGTGCTGTTGTGGGGGGTTGCACCAAGATATTTTCCAATATCGTCACTTTCTTATTCCTCAGTGATAATTTGAATCGTTTACTACATTATGAGCAACACGTAATGAATGAGTATTCGCATTAAACATTACATCACATACATATAGTTCTGGCCACGTTAACAGAAAATTAATACCAAGTACATCACCTGTATGAATGCGAGCCTATTTTATCCCTTTTAAAACAAAGAAAACCTCTTATAATGCTTAACTAATAATAAAAAGCCATTTGTTGATATAAAAACAAGCAACCTACTATATGGTGGTAATTTCCACTACTTTAGTGACTATTAAAACATTTTTTATAAATGTTATTTAAGGAACATTACAATTCTTATGTCTATTTTAAATCTATCCATTATATATGATAACCAGCTCGTAATCAAAATGCGAATGGGAAATGTCAATTTAAAAAGCTTAATTGTTCATTTTTTTAAAATTACATCACCTATATGATGTGAGACTTGTATTGATTTAAAACAATGAAAACCCATTCTAACGTCAACTAACAACGAAAACCATTTATTGATAGAAAAACAAACACATTTCTTTGTCCAGCGATCTGCATTAAAACTAATAAATCTGTAACTAAATCGAATTTTTTGTTAATTTAGGGGTCATTAAAACATTTTTTAGAAATATTATTTATGAACATTACAACTCTTATGTCTATTTTTAAATCTATACATTGTTAACTCTCTTTCCTAACCAATAATTAGATAAGTGCAACGAGTCTATATTTTCTAATTGCAATATATATAACACAATTTATTTCTATAGCTAATCTGTTTAATGCCGAATTCTGTTCACTCAGATAACTGTTCCATTTTCCTACAGTTTTCGGCCTTAATATTACTTTTAATTACCTGCATTCGAGGGTCGTCAAATTAGGAATAAAAAGGGCTGAAATTTTAGGTACAGTCCTAATCACGCGTGTGTGAATGTGAGCGTGTGTTCGAGTGTGCGCGTGTGTATGAGTGCGTGTGTGCGTGTGTGCGTGTGTGCGTGTGTGCGCGTGTGCGTGTGTGCGTGTGTGCGTGTGTGTGTGCGTGTGCATGCATGCGTGTGTGCGTGTGTGCGTTTGTGTGCGTGTGCGTTGGTGTGCGTGTGTAGGTGTGTGCGTGTGGGCCTGTGTGCGTTGGCGCGTGTGTGCGTATGTGCGTGTGTGCGTGTGTTCGTGTGGGCGTGTGTGCGTATTGGCGTGTGTGCATGTATGCGTGTGTGCGTGTGCGTGTGTGTGTGCGTGTGTACGTGTATGCTTGTGTGCGTGTGTGTCTGTGTGCGTGTGTGCGTGCGTGCGTTGGTGCATGTGTACGTGGGTGTGTGTGCGTATGTGCGTGTGTGCATGTGTGCGTGTGTGCGTGTGCGTGTGTGCGTGTGTACGTGTATGCGTGTGTGCGTGCGTGCGTGAGTGCGTGTGTGCGTGTGTGCGTGTGTGCGTGTGCGCGTGTGCGTGTGTGCGTGTGTGCGTGTGTGCGTGTGCGCGTGTGCGCGTGTGTGCGTGTGTGCGTGTGTGCGTGCGTGTGTGCGCGCGCGTGTGTGCGTGTGTGCTTGTGTGCGTGTGTGCATGTGTGCGTGTGTGCGTGTGCGCGTGTGTGCGTATGTGCGTGTGTGCGTGAGTTTGTGTGCGTGTGTACGTGTGTGCGTATGTGCTTGTGTGCGTGTGTAGGTGCGTGCGTGTGGGCTTGTGTGCGTTGGTGCGTGTGTGTGTGTGTTCGTCTGGGCGTGTGTGCGTATTGGCGTGTGTGCATGTGTGCGTGTGTGCGTGTGCGCGTGTGTGTGCGTGTGTGCGTGTATGTTTGTGTGCGTGTGTGTCTGTGTGCGTGTGTGTGTGTGTGTCGTGTGTGGTGTGGTGTGTGTGCGTGTGTGCGTGTGTGCGTGTGTGCGTGTGTGCGTGTGTGCGTGTGTGCGTGTGTGCGTGTGCGCGTGTGTTCGTGTGTGCATGTGTGCGTGTGTGTGCCCGTGTGTGTGCGTGTGCTTGTGTGCGTGTGTACGTGTATGCGTATGTGCTTGTGTGCGTGTGTGCGCGTATGCGTGTGTGCGTGTGTGCGTGTGTGCGCGTGTGCGTATGTGCGTGTGTGCATGTGTGCGTGTATGCGTGTGTGCGTGTGCGCGTGTGTGCGCGTGTGCATGTGTGCGTGTATGCGTGTGTGTGTGTACGTGTATGCGTGTGTGCCTGTGACGTGTGTGCGTGCGTGCGTGGTGCGTGTGTGCGTGTGTGCGTATGTGCTTGTGTGCGTGTGCGCGCGTGTGAGCGTGTGTGTGCGCGTGTGTGTCGTGTGTGCTTGTGTGCGTGTGGTGTGTGCGTGTGACGTGTGTGCGTATGTGCTTGTGTGCGCGTATGCGTGTGCGTGTGTGCGTGCGTGTGTGTGCGTGTGAGCGTGTGTGCGTGAGTGTGTGTTTGTGTGGGCGTGTGTGCGTGTGTGTGCGTGTGCGTGCGCGTGTGTGTGCGTGTGTATGTGTGTGTGTGTGTATCTGTGTGGACGGATGTTAGTATCCACTATAACTCAAGGACGTAAACACCTACGTACTTAAAATTTTGTATTTAAGCTTGTTTTCATTTGGCTTAGATCTAATTAGATTTTGGGGGAAACCCAGCGGGGGAGAGATGGGTTATTAGGGGTAGTTTTGGTTTTATCAAATGTTTCTAAAGAGCTGTTTATTTAAATGATAAGGTACCTGGATATAGCCCTTAAACAAACCAATTAATTAAGATCTATGCAATTTTTTGATATAACGCGTAATTTAGCGGCAAAAAATTCCTACGGTAGAATTTGAGTGTTAGTTCAATTTTTTTCATTATCTGAATAACGATTAATTTTATAAGAAAAAGTGATGACGTGTTTTTAAAGAAAATTTAATTTTACTTAAATTTTCTTTACAAAGTGTTTTAATGTAAAGCGTAATAAATGTAAAAATTAAATAAATATGATTGAAAATATTGGAGCTGTATTATCGATATTTTTATAGAAGCGGGCAGCTTTGGAATTTTTTTATTTTTATATTTTACAATCTAAACGTTTCGGTAACACTTACAGATACCTTCGTCAGTAGTAATATCTATTACAATTGTTAAAGATGTTGAAACAATTTTGTGAAATTTTAAAAATTAAAACATAGACATCAGCACGCTATTAATATAACAGTTTGAGAAACGTATAAGGCCAACTATAGAATTAAATTTTAGTAAAGAATAACTCGATTATTAAAATTTAAATATTGTTAAACTGTCTTAAAGATAACAATTCAGAACACCCTCTAACGATCAAAGGCTAACAATGAAAAATGTCAGCCACAACACACATTTAACAAAATTTAATAAAGTCATTATTCAACATTTTTAACAATTTTAATAGATATTATTACTGACGAAGATAACTGTAAGCGTTATCGAAACGTTTAGATTGTATAATATAAAAATACACCATTAAAAAACGCAAAAAAGATATGTTTTTTATTATGTGTAATAATGGTGAAAGTTTAAATTTTCATCATTCTGACATAGATTACTGTTTTTGTTTTTACAATGTTTCCTGTTTTCTTTATGAACATATAAAAAGAGGTTGCATAGTTATCCCAAGAAAATTTAATTTATTTCATTTCTTTTAATTTAAGTTAGCATTTAGATGTCTATTAACCTCTGTCTGTCATGAAGTTTTAAACGTCTGATTGCCATGGATTATTGTTTTTGCGTTTACAATGTTGCCTATTGTTGTAATGAGCTTCTAATGAAAGTTATCCTTAAAAATATGTTATTAAAATTATTTCATTTCTTTTCATTTCCATTTTGCAGGTTGGAAGGTCGTGTGGTGTTCCACACCAGATATTTGTTATTGCATAGGAATGCCACTGATTTTGTTTTTTCCATTTTTATCAGTTTGCCCTTTGTGCTGTAGTATTTACGGGTTGCTAATTTGTTAATTTTGTATATATCTGCATAAATGGTGATTTTAATTTTTTCTTTTAGTACGTAATCAAACTCTGTTAATGTCTCTTTTGTTTTTGTATTTTTTTTCTCACGCAACTTTTGTTTCTCGATATCGTTAAGTTATTCTGTAATTGCACTTTCAGTATGTTGAATAAATAAACATTATTATTTTTATTATTATTATTATAATTATTAACAAATTATTTATAAATATATGTAGCTCTAGCTTAATGAAGTTCCATAATCTATTTCAGTTGAACAATTTGTCAAAGATTTTAGGTTACGTTATAGTAAACTCTTTACTTGTGGTTTACCCATGCTTTAAACAGTGATTGTAAAACGTGATTTACAATATGTGGTTCCGTAGTTTGATGGGTAACATCCGTTTTATTGCGCAAGATGCTGAATTGCGAATAAACAATTATGTCCTCAGGTTTGACAAACAACAATTCTCTAAACATAGTTGTCTGCTAAAAGGGTGTTGTAAACGAAGTATAATTGTCGGTCTATCTGGTTGTGGAAAAACAAATGTTATGAGTACTTTGTTAAAACATCCAAATGCTTTACGCTTTGAAAACGTCTATGTATAGTGCAAATGTTTATAGTAGGTGATGTTATATTCCCCAATGATCCCGGAAGAATTCGTTAATGATTTTTGATGATGTAGGATGCTATAAAGAAAACAACATTAGAAATCATTTCTGTTTTGCCAGGCACCAAAGTGATGATTGTTACTATATGTTCCAAACGTATTCATCTATTCCAAAACAACTTATACGTGACAATGCAAATTTATTTCTTTTTTAGAACAAGATTACACCAATCTGAGCATGTGTATGATGATCACGTTAATTTGAATAGGTCCTTTGATTGAACTTGTTTCTGTTGTTGTGGGGGGGGGGGGGCAAATTCGGATTTCTCGTTGTTGATAAAGAAAACGACGTTAAGGCAGGTCGTTTCCGTAAGGGATTTGACTGTAGACTTTAATATTAGTGTAGATATGAAGTAGTAATGGAGGAGCACTTAGTAGAGACATTTTACGGGCTTAGTGTGCAACAGAAATACGCTAGTTTAAAATAAAGGGACTGCTCCTATTGAACGGGAAAGGGAGCACAGTTTAAACGTATAACACAACTATTAAAACAATTGATTTTTACAAAAGCTGAACCCTTTGAAACAGAATTCGGAAAATCTGAGCGAAACTCACCTGAAAATGAATTTTTGCATCATACGAAATATGAAAAGTACCACGTAAACTTGTTTCTGATACTATTCCAAGTTTCGCAGAAGAAATTGTAACTGCGGATACCACACATTACGAGGAGGTTGAGATTGCTACTATACATCAATTAAAATCAGAACTGTTAGCCGCTGAATCTCAACCGGCTTTTGGAGAGTACCTCAACCAGGATAAAGGATTATCAAAATGTTATTTCGAAGATATATATTTAGAGATCTCGAAGTCGAGTATGACTTATCACATGGCGTACACTTTATTCCCAAAAAACGAAAACTTATCATTCTTCCTGGTGGGTCATCTTTAAACTGTGATAGAACGTCTGGTTTATATGTACTACTATTAAAAAAGGGGATATAAAAAGAGTGATCCACAGCAATACAATGACATTTCGCGTCGTACAAGTCCTGCACGACGTAGTTACAACCCAGACGACCAACTCTAAGGAACTTAATATTGAGATAATTAAACCATTACTTCAACCTAGAAAACGTTCTACTGCATCACCTATTGCACTTCCTACCACAAGACCTCGAACAACTTCTATCTCACAGAAAGGAGGCAGCATGCAACTATTGCGATATAATAAAGCGTAGGTACCTTAGAATAATCCAAATAAATTAGTGTATTGGTTAAGAAAATTATGAGGATTAATGGGGGCAGGAAACACTAGCAATCACAACAGGGTTAGGAAAAAGTACCGGAACGCTTAAATATCTACAAAATCGCGAAAGTTACGATTACAAAATTCGGCATTTGGGGGTTTCGGGGCCCGCGGAATTAGAAAATGATATCGGCACTGTGGCCAGATTTCCCAGTTTTGCGATACACGTAGTCGTTTTGTTATCTTAAATAGAATGCCCTATTTATTTTTATTGCAGTCAATTGGGCGTCTCGAACTTAGTAAGATCTCAAATTTTCAAACTTTTAGATCTACTAGTTGCTGAGATATGACGACACCGTATTTTCAGTAAAAAATACCGGAACGCTTGAATATCTGCAAAACCGCTAAAGTTACGATTACAAAATACAGCATTTGGGGGTTCCTAGGCATGCGGAATTAGAAAATGATATCGGCACTGTTGCCAGATTTCCCAGTTTTGCGCTACACGTAGTCATTTTGTTATCTTAAATAAAATGCTCTATTTATTTTTATTGCAATCAATTGGGTGTCTCAAACTTATCAAGATCTCAATACTTAGTCTTTTTGTTATCTTAAATGGAAGATCCCAAATTCTCAAAATTCTGTTTAAACTATTAGATACTATAGTGAGAAATATTATGGGATAGTTACTTATTTTAGAATGAGCATGCATTAAATTTATCGGAGATGCCCGAAAATATGAATACCCTAGGAATAAGTAAGCACTGCTTCAATTGTTTTTAACACTCTAGCCGTCGCCATGTTACAACAATGACAAATTAAACACATCATTGTCAGTTAAGCCGCTGAATATTGCATCGATTACAAAATTATAATTTGATTATGGCTTTTGTTCTATCAGAAACCCAACGTATTGATATTTTGATTTTTCGTGGATATGGAAATAAAACAAGGACATATCAAGAAGTCTGCAACTTTTTTAATGAACGTTATCCTAATAAATCCATTAAAAAGTCTACCGTACACAGAACTTGTCGACGTTACAAGGAAACAGGGTCCATAAAATGTTTACCTAAAACCGGACGCTCAAGAACTACTACAAGTGATGAAAATAAATTAAACGTTTTATTACAAATAGAGGAAAATCCAAAAGTAAGCACCAACCAGTTAGCTATAAATACCGAAATCTGTCAAAAATCTGTAAGGACTATTTTGAAGGAAAATAAATTAAAGCCGTACAAGATCCATTACACTCAAGAGCTTTTAGAGGATGATCCTGACCGCCGCAATGAATTCGCCATTATGGCTTTAGCGGTTTTGCAGATATTTAAGCGTTTCCGTACTTGTTACTGAAAACGCAGTGTTGTCTTATCTCGGCAACTAGTAGAGATAAAATTTTGAAAATTTGAGATCTTAATAAGTTTGAGACGCCCAATTGATTGCAATAAAAATAAATAGGGCATTCTGTTTAAGAAAACAAAATGACTACGTGTAGCACAAAATTAGGAAATCTGGCAACAGTGCCGATAACATTTTCCAATCCTGCACGCCCCGAAACCTCCAAATGCTGAATTTTGTAATCGTAACTTTAGCGATTTTGTAGATATTTAAGCGTTCCGGTACTTTTTCCTAACCCTGTATGTAGGGGAATGTGGGGCATAGTGGAATACGGGGCATAGCGGAATTTAAATTTTATTTTAGAATAACTGGCGGCATCTAGGTTTATATGTTGTAACTTGGCTCAATTTCACTAGTTTGCTACTTGGGAAGTATTCAGTTGTCTGTATTAGTGCACGTGTTTAGTTGATAAAGTGAAATAAATTCCTCAATTGCAAATTGTAATATCACAAGGTAAGAAATAAGCCACTTATTTTACTGCTTGTAATTGTAAACTGACTTTTTAACGTTTAGTAAATAATGCAACATATTTGTAAACAGTGAGCGTACACAATCTTTAATATTAGTACAATAACTTTTCGTACATTGGATTTTATAATTACTGTAAACATGGGGCATAGTGGAAATCATTAGCTGGGGTAAAGTGGAAAATTTTCCACTTTTCCCTAGCGATTTTATTCATTGTGAATTTCTTTACAGTATGGTTCGTGAGTATAAGAGGACATCTAAACAGCATTCTTGGACAGAACAATCGATGGCAAATGTCATAAATGACATTAGAAATGGAATATGTGGATATGAGAAAGCTGCTGAAAAATATAATGTCCCTGTTGGCACGCTTCACAGACGAGTTAAATCGGAAAAAACAGCAGTTAATGCATCCAAAAAGTTCTTAGGTCATTATAGGCTCATTTTTAATATAGAGCAAGAGCATGATTTGGCCAATTATATACTTTTAATGGAAAGTAAACTCTTTGGTTTGACTAGAAGAGATCTGAGAGCATTAGCATTTGAATATGCCCAAAAAAATAGAATTCCCAACAATTTTAATGCTGAAACATGCCTAGAGGGCTCCGATTGGCTCTATGGATTTTTAAAACGAAATCAAAATATTGTCCTACGTTTACCCGAAAACACCTCAGCAGCGAGAGCAGCAGCTTTCAATAAGCCCAATGTGTCAAAGTTTTTCATATTACTTGGAGAAGTGATGGACAAGCATAGGTTTACACCGAGTCGTATTTATAACTGCGATTAAACTGGCATATCTACAGTGCCTAGTAAGCCATCAAAAGTTTTTTCCCTAAAGGGAAAGAAACAAGTAGGGGTTCTTGCATCGGGTGAGAGAGGAGTTCTCATGACTGCCGAAATCTGTTTCAACGCCTTGGGATCGTATATACCACCATTATTGATATATCCTCGAGAACGAAGAAATCCATTATTTGAAATAGGACTTCCACCGGAGAGCATTGTGGAGTATCACCCATCCGGATGGATGCAATCCAATATTTTTGCACAGATATGGTTTAACCATTTTTTGAAATATGCCAAACCAAGTGTTGATGACCCTGTGCTCCTAATTTTAGACGGACATGCAACCCACGCTAAAAATTTATCGTTAGTGGAAATGGCAAGACAAAACAATGTTCACATACTTGTTTTGCCACCGCACACTTCTCACCGATTGCAACCCTTCGACGTTTCATTTATGTTCCCTCTAAGCACATATTATGAACAGGAGGCAAAAAAATTGCTAAGAAACCATCCTGGTCAAGTTATTACAGTCCATAATGTTGGTGAACTGTTTGGTGGAGCTTTTCAACGGGCTGCAACAGCACAAAATGCTATTAATGGATTTAAAAATACAGGCATATGGCCTTACAATCCTGAAATATTCCCTGAAGAGTTATATAAACCAGCAGAAACAACTGATCAGGATCAAAATGATACTATTTTGCCTGCAGAAAATCAGGAAATGGAACACAGAACACCTTCACCATTAACGTCTTCTACCAATTTGCCTGTTCGAGATAATGATATCACACCTAAATCCAAAAAAGTTGCCAGTAGAATTCCTTCCGCAAACAAGAAACTGGAAAACAGAGAAAACGTATCACCACAGCCTAGTTGTTCTTTTGTACAAGAGTCATCTGATAATATTTACTATTCTCCAAGCGACATAATGCCAATTCCGAAAGCTTGCCAAAAACAACGAAAACCACATAAACGTGGAAAAACTATGATATTAACAGCTACTCCAAACCTAGACGAACTAAAGGCATCTCTTAACTCTATTGGCAAAACAAAGGCCAAAACTGTAAAGCTAAAAATGGTTCCAAATGTTAAGAAAGAAAAAAACAAACCAAGGAAGCCTGAAAACATTCAATCAACATCTGAATCATCTTCTGAGGAAGTTTGCGACGATTTTTCATCTTCTGATGAAATTTTCAACGATTCGTCAGGCAACGATGGGGACAAAGTGATTAATTCTGTGGAAAAATTATGTATTGAAAAAGTAACATGTCAACACGTTAAACAAAATGATTTTCTACTTGTGGAACTTGAAAATCCAAATGGTAAACAAAAGAAAAAAATTGTGGCAGAAGTTCAGTCTATGGACGAAGAAGGAGTTCAAGTTTCTTTTATGCGCCAATACAGACAAAATTATAATATTTATGTGCTTCCCGAAGTTCCTGATAACAGCGCCGTCTACATGAAGGAAATTGTTGGTCGCCTTACCAAGCATGAGAAGCTTAGGCATGAAAAAATAAGATTTTTGTAATATATTTTTTTATTATATTGCTCGCTGATATTTTCCATTTTGCCCCATACCTGGGGTAAAGTGGAAAATTTTCAAGATTTTTAAAAAAAGTAATTACTTTTTTGGTGTTTCTAATTTTGCGTTAATTTACATTACTTATAATAAACAAATATACATTCTAGTGTAGCATTTGGTTTTGATTTCCATTAAACTGTTTTTTCAATTTTTTTTATCAATTTTGTCTTAGGCCTTCCACTTTGCCCCACTTTCCCCTACTTAGTGACCAATTACGTAAGATCTATTTGTACAAACCTGTTACCATATTCATTTAATTTCATCGTTATAAAAACCACCAATACAAATACTATTAGATATCTAAGAGTGACGCCAATAGATAAATTTGGTAGGCATATTCACCAGAAAATAGCAATAGAAAAAAACGCTGCAAATTGTATCAATACTTCCACATCAAAAATTTAAATTATGCTGTCAAAATGACATTTACACTATTTGGGACAAAAATACTCACAATTAGATCAATGTCATTTAATTTATCCCAACTTAAATGCCATAAATATGGAATGGAAAAATTTAATACAACAGTAGGTATTGCCGAAACCTGGTTGCGTCTATCTATGCCTAGACCATTAACATTCCTGATAGAGAAGAATGGAGCTATGATTAAGTGAAGTTGTTAAATTTGTTACTAAATTCTAAAATATAATTTGTTCAAATTTATTTTTAAACTGACATATCGTCAAAGTATTTTAACCTCTTTTTGATAAATCGTGTTCACACTAAGTTCAAGATATTAGCAAAAAAAACCATAAATTTTAAAAATCGTTTTTTTTGTAAATAACTCGAAAACTATTAACTTAAAAAAAATTACAAGAATTCTTTTCGATCAGAAATTTGTTTTTCTATATAATGCTAAAATTTTAAAAACATCGTGTGGACGGGTACCAAAACCTATTTTTTTTTTGTAAATGTTTCGAAAATGACAACATTTTCGAAAAAATTGCACAAACACTTTTTGTGAGAAATTTTATTTCCTATCTAATGGTCTTTTTACTTTTTGAATATGTTAAATAGTTCCGGAGATATTTAGGAAAAACCCGTTTTTAAAAGTTACGGTCTTTTACTAATATATTGTAAACTGTTTGTTGTACAGAAAAATTATAGGGATAAAAAATACTCACAATTATATTACTAATTACATATTAAAAGTAAAAAGTATAAAAAAATAAAAATTTGCAAAAGAGGTACTTATCCCCCAATTTTACTCCTTTCCTCATACCCCATTGACCCCAAAAACAATCAGTCGCTTTGGGTAGTTGACGTCTATATGTGTGCCAAATTTCAAGTTGATATGTTGTCCTTCGAAAGTTTTAAAGCGATTGAGCAAATAAAAATTTTTGAAAACTTTTTAGCGATCCATCCGTTGGATGTGGAAGTAATTTGATAAACATATCATTCATCAACACGGTGATCTCGCGAAACAAGATGATCTGTATTATTAAAATTTTGTTTCTTTCACTGAAGTGGCCAGTATGAAGAGTTTCTTTGCTAACTGTTGCATATGACAAGTTTATCTTTTCCCGTATTTTGCATCGTCAACTCAACGATTACCAGCATAGACTTACTAAAATTGAAAATGATAAAATGAGTAAAAGTTATGTTGAACTGGACAAACCGGCAAGAAGAAATTTTCTGCAACGTTGTATAGTACTTATGATCGCGTAAATAAAGGATTTCGATACATTTTAGTGCTAATAAACGCAGTTTCGAAAGATGTCTTTCTGTAGGTAGCTGACCGAGAAAATTTTATTATTGTAATAAACATTTTCAAATCGCAATTGTTACCGTGAAAGAAAAGATAATTAATGGGTTTAAATATCTTCATAATAAGTCGTAATTTGATCATTTTTTCGGTATATTTTATTCTATGTAATTTATATAAGAAATATTTGAATGTATATAACTAAGGGTTGAAAAGAAAAACATATGTTGTAGAAAATAGGTGTCCGCTCGAAACTGCCTTTACCAACCGTGACGAATCGTTGTAAATTTCGATACGCACATTCTTTCTTGGTGTAAAAACGTCACTAGTTTAATAATTAATTACATCGGAACATACAGAAAATCAAAAAACATATTTATTTGGTACTTTGAAATTCGAGACCTAAATTTACGGACGAGTATTTTATTAGTAATAAATATGAAAATATTTCCATGTAATATTTCTTGTTTTTCCATAACTTAAAAACGGTGGTTGATTTGGGGAGTAAGGATGGTTAGTTGCAGTATATTTCGATTCAGGTCGGATTGTTTAATTACAAATCATCACTGTAAACCGTTCTGTCTATAAATATTTTATCGTGTACATATTAGTAAAACTAAAACCCCAAATTTGGTTTTGTCTTTTCTGTGTTGTTTTAATGTAAGTTTTTCACAAAATTCGGGTTTTAATAAACGGCGTGTAAACAATGTATCTATAAATAATCGTTATCTGCTTGGGTTTAAACTACATATCTTAACCCGTTAAATATTGGTGATATAAGTGATTAATTAAAGGATTATATTCAAACGTAAGTAGGTATTTTAATGTAAATTAAGCTCGCAGCAAACAATTCAACAATCCTGTGTAACCTATTAAAAATCAATCATTGCCTTGCAAGAAGTATCTATTTACTTACGCACGCAGTCTCATTAAGTTGAAATCTGTTAAAATAAAGGGGATCCACTTCAGACAGTACCTTGCCCCTCCTCATTAATAGTATGACTTGGCATTGTTGACTATTTATTAATATTTGTGACGAGGAAATAATACGTGGACAAAACGTGACACGATAGACCTCCGTTAGTTCCCTATAAATGAGACCGGGGTTTACAGACACGGGTCCAGATGGCGTTAAAAACACCTCAAATTCCATCTTTACAATTCGTTCTTATTGTTTTGTATAGATGAATCTGTAAGCTGAGAAACGGATGCTGTTCAAGTTCAAGTTACACTTTTAAATATAGGGTACCTTGAGACACTACAAGGTAAACATGTAAATGGCACCTTAAAGCAATGTGCAAAAAATTCAATATACAAGGTTCCTATAAATGGTTATCAATATTAACTCAAATCATTACTGATTCTAATACAAAATTAATAAAACAACCGGATACAAACCGATACATGTAACGAAAAGGCGGTTACTTTGAAATGTTACAAAATTCTTGACACACCTAATTGGAGTAACGAAGCCTTTCAAATATCCTCAGTAAAACGTTCAAGCCCATTTACCTATACATTACATAAAGAGATTCAAGGGCGTTTTTATGAGCTTCAGTGTCAAATATTATAACATTCACTTAGTTGAACACATAATACGAAGTCAAGGTAATAAATCTTTCGTTAAGCGGTTAGGCTTTGCTAATTCTCACAATTTATGGATTTCTAACAGACAATATATAATATTATATGTAGGTACGTTTACTTCTACTTACTGTAATACGATTATGTAATAATTATTTTGTGAATTTCAATTTTTATTATATCAATAAATACATAAAATACTACATTCTACTAAAGCATTTCATAAATACACACTCACGATGTTGATTTTTGAGGATTGGTGAAATGTTATTACAGTTTTATATTCTTTTTTTTTATAACGTGCAGTCTTTGCTATCATTATCCCCATTCTCCTTTTTGCGCTTACCTATGCGCTACTCTCACTTAACTATATAGTCAACTACGTTTTTAGATTCATTAATTCGCACTTACTTCACTTGTTGAGTTGTCATCATACAACAAATACACTGTGCAACATTTTTATGCAAGTATGAAAATATTTCTCACCAATAAGTATTCCTTATCACTAAACGTACCCCTTCCATATACTTTATTTTTGCATTGTACTAACGCAATTTAGAGCTTTAGGCCACGATTCTGCACTGTAACACATCCAGATATTGACTGTCCTTCTATTGTCCCTTATATCCATTTTTTTTTACTTCTACATCAATATTTATCCTATTTTTGGCAAATTATACAACTTCCGTAACACATTCTACATTAACATCATATAAATCTAGAATGAAACTACTAACTTATATAGGTCATTGTGAGGCATTTCTGTTGCCGTTTTTAATATTTTACTGCAAAATGCCGGAAATTCCACACCACATAATATATGCAATCGGCAACTTATTTTGTTAAGAAATTTCTACAACTGTTCTGGAGGCTCCCATCCTCAATAAATTTCTGATTCTTCAGAATCGTAGATACGAATTATTTTCTTCTTGTTAATAGTTTCATACGATACAGTTCTCAAATCCATCTTTGTTGGTAGCCATGACTCGTCAGGTGAGCAGAAATAATTTGTAATTAAGTCTTGATGGTCCACAGGTAAGCGCCATTCCAACTTATCGAATGCCACATTACTCTTTATCCACAAGCCTTACGACTGGTTCGAAATATAGTTGCAGTGACAAGCATCCCATTCTTAAACTTTTCTACAACTTGACGTAAAGTGTTCGATTAAGCACGAAACTGGCTTCAAACGTACTAGATCTCCGTATACATTAAATCCCTGCTTCCCCTTTATAGAACGACTCTATATCTTCTTCAAAGTTAATAACACTATCTCGGCAACCACAGGACTTCACGTTCAACAAGCTTAAAGGTTGAATCATTTCCTCTCTTACACTTTTAATATAAAAGAAATCCAAATACTCGTAAATGTGAAGGACGTTTTATTTTACTCTTTTACCTAGAGTTTCGTACGCAGTCGCCTGATAACGATATGCGGTTAAAAGGGGCAATGATTCTATAAGTAGGTCACTGAGCCGTAAGTGTCATTGCTCTCTAGCTTTAAAACGTTTTTTTACAAAATACTGGATTGATTTATCCCCTTGTTTGATTTCAGGCTTCATTAGAATTATGTTGTTTGTTTATACAATAGAAGTAACTGGACAGGTAAACTTTAAAGGTGTATACGACGCTGGTTTAAAAATGTTTAACACGAGAGTTTTTATGTGCTTGCTCTATTAAATCTGATTTAAATATATATTCTTTTTAAAGAATTAAGTTGGAATTTTCTACTTTTAAGTTTACTAAAATTTAAAGGTTTTTAATCTTTCTTTCGGGAAGTAGATATTATTTAAAGAAAATCTACTTTCTTTCTGGAAGCGGCGCTTGGACGGCATTAATAATTCGGGATACATACGAATGAAGATCAATATTTTAGGATGGGATTTCAAGTGAAATGTGCTGGTGCACCATCATGCATGTACCACATATGGTGTCTTATTAAAAGCGGAACATCCTCAAGCAGCTCAGGCAATTGTTCACGAATGAAATAAGGTAAGATTGTCCATCAAGTCGTCTCGGAAGAAAGAATGGGCCAATAAAGTAATCGGCTATAATTCCTGACCAAACGTTCACCGAAAATTGATGTTGGATATGGGTTTCAGTTGTGGCTTTGGGATTCTCATCCGCCCACGAATGGTTATTGTGAAAATTCTGAATCGCATTTCTTGAGAAATTATATTCGTCCGTGAACAGGATATGTGAATCGAATTGTGGATTATGTGCAATATTATGAAGATACCACCGACAAAAAGTTACTCGCTTAGGAAAATCTCTCGGGAGTAATGCCTGTACTCTCAAAATATGGTATGGATATAACAAATAATCTATTAAAATTCTCCAAACAATTTGATGGCAAATATTCAAGTTTGTAGCTATCTTTCTTGTACTCGTTAGTCGTTTCAGGCTGTTCTTCGACTGCGTGCAGGACTGCTTCCTCAATTTCAGTTGTTCTTACACTTACAGGCCTACCTTCAGATGTACCTTTTCGGACACTACCAGTTTCAACAAGACGCTAATGAATATTCGAGAAGGTTCGACTATCTGGTAAAGCACGATTGGGATATCTATGGTGATAAACCTGTCTGGCTTTATCTCCATTGCCATCAGCGAGGCCATGCACATAATGCATATCAGCCATTTCAGCAATTGTATACGTCATCATTAATAACAAAATTGTACAAAAACAATGGGAAAAGTTAATTTACAGTGACTTAAATTGAACTAGAAAATGTCACATGGGAAAAGCAAATGTCATTTTGAAAGGCAACTAGACTTATTGCGAAATTGTTATTTCATTCATTGAATTAATTTTCTCGTACAATACAACGGCGTATAATTTTATTTCTTCAAAAATATCCAAGTGAGTGCCCGTACGCACGACACTGCAGAAGCTGGAAATTAACTTCGTATCGAAAAATATCCACTTTCATGCACTCTAGCTTCGTACTAAATTTCACTGGAAAATGTTTAGCGGTTTAGAAGATATCAATTAATTTTCGGATTTTTCGTTGTAACTTTGACACCCCGTATTTCCGTAACGGTACAGTTTAGGACCGTGCTTTATTAAGCAAACTATAATTATTTTTTCGTGTAGATTCATCCACTTCAATATTAGCATATCATTAAGGAACACCCTGTATGTAGGTACGTTTACTTCTACTTACTGTAATACGATTATGTAATAATTATTTTGTGAATTTCAACTTTTATTATATCAATAAATATATAAAATACTACATTCTTCTAAAGCATTTCATAAATACACACTCACGATGTTGATTTTTGGGGATTGGTATTGGTGAAATGTTACTACAGTTTTCTATTCTTTTTTTTTATAACGTGCAGTCTTTTGCTATCATTATCCCCATTCTCCTTTTTGCGCTTACCTATACGCTACTCTCACTTAACTATACAGGGTCCGCCTTTGGGAGCTGATCCTATGAGTATCTGCTAAACCAAACTTACTATAATTTTGAAAATTTGGTGACGCGGTAATGATGTTAGGGCTAACTCATCTAAAATATTTTCACGTTCGTGCCACTTCCGGTTATACAGGAAGTCGGTACTTAGTCACTCATTTTAAATGGAACACCCCGTATATTAATACATTTTTGGATTCTATGTCGAATTTTAAGGTAAGTTTGTTAAATAAACTAGATACGAAATTTCAGTCGTTTAAAAAAAAACATTTTTCTAAAAAAATTGACAGATGTTAAACAATTTGAATAAAACTTTGAAAAAAACTGCTATTGATAACGAACAGAATGAAGTTATAACTTTAGGATATTTCCGTGCCTATCCTTGTAATTCCATAAACGACGCGAAACAGATATTGGCTTAACACCAACAACTATCAGAAGAATTCTTAAGAAACATAAGTTTAGACCATACTGTTTACAATTAGTTCAACATTTGAAAGAAGCGGATTTCTTGAAACGTATCGAATGCTGTGAAACAATTTTGCTCAAAATACAAGAAATTCCTAATTTTTTGATTAATATCATATGGACGGACGAATCTAAATTTACGAAAAATGGCATATTTAATCGCCGAAACTCGCATTACTGGAATAACGAAAATAGCAATCCAATTCGCGAATGCCATTTTCAGGAAATTTGGAATTTTAACGTATTTTGTGATATTCGGAATAACGAAATCTTTGACGTGTATTTTTACAACGAAAATTTGAGAGGTTTAAAATAGTTGATTGTTGCGATTTATGATTAAAAATTTAATTTCTAGGAGAAAATTATCTTGAGATATTAAACACTCGAATTCAACTCCGCTTAAATCTAGAAAGGGAAAATTTATGGCACCAACAAGACGGTGCGCCCCCTCACAACACCAACGCTGTTTCCATGAAACTTTATGAAATTTTTGAAGATCGTTGGTTTGCCAATAATGGTCCCTTTCCATGGCTACCTAGGTCACCTGATCTTACGGCAATGGATTTTTATCTTTGGGGTCGAATTAAAAATATTGTTTATGCTACACCACTAACGACTAAAGAAGATTGCATTGCAAGAGTGCAAAATGCCTTCAATTCTCTTTCTCCACAAGAAATTCAAAGGGCTACAAATGAAGCCGTTATAAGACGGGTTCAACAATGTCTTGCCTCTAACGGGCAGCATTTTGAACATTTATTGTAAATTAATTTACATTTGATCACGAGCAAGAAATACTAAATAAGTGACTTTATCGTGTAAGAATGCTCTGATAAGTATGTAGTTACTACCTCCGCAGTAAAAGTAGTTTTTTTCAATTTACTCATAAAGTATTAAATTTTTACACTTATGGTGTATATCGAATTTGAAAAAAATGACTTAGAAAATTTGTATTTGGCAAAAATGACTTTTGAATCACAAAATTACCAATTTTTATAATTTTTTGCAGTAACTTATTCAAATATTTTTCTTTTATTTCAATTCTCAATATTTTGTTTCCATGGTGACCACGAACAAGGAATACTAGATTTATGTATGTAGCTCATTTTTATCACAAATTTTAAAATTGGGACTTTTTTGATAATAAGTATGAAACTGTTACGTTTAGGCAAATAAAGTTTTAAACAAACTTACCTTAATTTTTGACGTTAAATCGATCTGAGTAATAAAAAATAGGGGTTTCTATTTGATTTTTTTGAGTAACTTGCATTTCTTGATAGTCAAGTTTAGACATTCATAATTTGATTTTTATGAAAAATGCAAATGTCATTTTTTGCCTACAACACCTCAAAGTTTTATTCAAATTGTTTGACAGGAACAAAACAATTAACTAGTTATTACTAAGACCGCATCTGTCAATTTTTTAGAAAAACCGGAAGTGGTACGAACGTGAAAATATTTTAGATGAGTTAGCCCTAACATCATTACCCTGTCACCAAATTTTCAAAATTATAGTAAGTTTGGTTTAACAGATACTCATAGGATCAGCTCCCAAAGGCGGACCCTGTATAGTCAACTACGTTTTTAGATTCATTAATTCGCACTTACTTCACTTGTTGAGTTGTCATCATACAACAAATACACTGTACAACATTTTTATGCAAGTATGAATGTATTTCTCACCAATAAGTATTTCTTATCACTAAACATACCCCTTCCATATACTTTATTTTTGCATTGCACTAACGCAATTTAGAGCTTTAGGCCACGACTCTGCACTGTAACACATCCAGGTATTGACTGTCCTTTATTACACTTCTATTGTCCCTTATATCCACTTTTTTTACATTACAACTTTTGCAGCTTCTACATCAATATTTATCCTATTTTTGGCAAATTATACAACTTCCGTAACACTTTCTACATTAACATCATATAAATCTAACAATGAAACTACTAACTTATATAGGTCATTGTGAGGCATTTCTGTTGCCGTGTTTAATGTTTGACTGCAAAATGCCGGAAATTCCACACCACATAATATATGCAATCGGCAACTTATTTTGTTAAGAAATTTTTACAACTGTTCTGTCGGCTCCCATCCTCAAGAGACTTCTGATTCTTCAGAATCGTAGATACGAATTATTTTCTTCCTGTTAATCGTTTCATACGATACAGTTCTCAAATCCATCTTTGTTGGTAGCCATGACTCGTCAGGTGAGTAGAAATAATTTGTAATTAAGCCTTGATGGTCCACAGGTACGTGTCATTCCAACTTATTGAATGTCTTACGACTGGTTCGAAATATAGTTGCAGTGACAAACAACACCCACATACTTAGATTTGCTTTTATTTACATAATACAGTATGTTATTAATTAACACATCGCGATATTCACTTGAATTTATAGGACTCCCATTCTTAAACTTTTCTACAACTTGACGTAAAGTGTTCGATTAAGCACGGAACTGGCTTCAAACGTACTAGATCTCGGTGTATATTAAACCCCTGCTTCCCCTTTATAGAACGACTCTATATCTTCTTCAAAGTTAATAACACTATCTCGGCAACCACAGGACTTCACGTTCAATAAGCTTAAAGGTTGAATCATTCCCTCTCTTACACTTTTAATATAAAAGAAATCCAAATACTCGTAAATGTGAAGGGTATTTTATTTTACTCTTTTACCTAGAATTTCGTACACAGTCGCCTGATAACGATATGCGGTTAAAAGGGGCAATGATTTTATAAGTAGGTCACTGAGCCGTAAGTGTCATTGCTCTCTAGCTTTAAAACGTTTATTTACAAAATACTGGATTGATTTATCCCCTTGTTTCATTTCAGGCTTCATTAGAATTATGTTGTTTATTTATACAATAGAAGTAACTGGACAGGTAAACCTTAAAGGTGTATACGACGCTGGTTTAAAAATGTTTAACACGAGAGTTTTTATGTGCTCTATTAAATCGGATTTAAATATATATATTCTTTTTAAAGAATTGAGTTGGAATTTTCTACTTTTAAGTTTACTAAAATTTAAAGGTTTTTAATCTTTCTTTCGGGAAGATATTATTTAAAGAAAATCTACTTTCTTTCTGGAAGCGGCGCTTGGACGGCATTAATAATTCGGGATACATACGATTGAAGGTCAGTATTCTAGGACGGGATTTCTAGTGGTTCTACAGAACAAATCTGACTGAAACAGGGATTGGGATGATTATATAAGCTGATCTTATGCCTGCGGGTCGGTTGTGTTAGTGTAATAAGGTGTTTTTAGAGAGAAGAAATTTTTCGAACTGGTCAACTATTAGGATAAAACAAATTATAACTTATTACGGATAGTAAAAGTAAACGCAACGGTTCAGTACGCCGCAGGGGACCTCAGTGGTTAGATAAGCAGATGATTGCTTCAGGACGGCAGCGAGAAGAGAATTGTTTCAGGAAGGCAGCGGAAAGATTATTGTTTCAGGACCGCAGCGGAAAGATAAAGATCTCGCGTCACGGTTCTACTCATATAATCCGCGGTCTGACGTGATTGGATATTGACCTAATTTCGCGGTCGGACGGGATGGGTCAAAGATGAAGCGAGATTCTGGTGGGAGTTTTTGCGTTGAAATCTTAACCGATTTCTTGATTACAGAAGTACAGGCAAAACTGAATTATTATTTTAACTACATCGGAGCATTTTTCTACAACAGAATTAAACGAAATAAATAATTAATTTGCGTATTTTTTGTACAGATCTCTAGGTCTTTACAACTTTATGGCGATGTTTATTATAAGTGAATCTATAATGCTGCTGTCACCTCTTGAAACTTCTTTATTAATTAAGTGTCACGTAACTTAGTATACTGACTTCCATAAAAATTGCAACACCTAGGATTTGTTGAACGATTTTATTGAAATTTTCGTCAATGATGTCCTTCATTAGAACAAATAAACGATTAAAATTTGAATAAAATCTAGCTAGTAGTTTTTTTTCCTTTGCACTTAGTAACAATAAATTTGAAGAAATAAACCAATCAGTGTGTAATTAACTGTCAATTTTGCAAATTGTCTGTTCACAATTTCGTTCTGAACTTGGGAACAATGCCAAGGGTACGTCAATATCAACATTTTCCCCAATTGACTGATTTTGAACGTGGCCGTATTATTGGCATGGGAGAGGCCGGACTTTAGCTAAGAAAAATTGCTCGTTGTGTAAACCGAAATGTTACAACGGTATTGAGATGTTGGTCCAAATGGTACGAGGAAGGGCTGCAACAACGTCGCTCTGGATCTGGACGTCCCCGCAGGACTATAGATCTCCAAGAACGTCGCTTAAGACTTTTGGCCACAAGAGACAGATTTCTAACAACTCAATCGATTGTAAATGATTGGATGAGAGGTGCAGGACCCAGAATGTCAATGTCATCTGTTTATCGTCTGATAAGGTCTTATGGGCTGCTTTCATATAGTCTATTTTTATGTCTTCCTCTTACACCACTTCACCGTCTACGCAGGATAGAATGGAGAAATGAGAGAGCGAATTGGGCTCAAGAATGGCATCCAATTGTGTTTAGTGACGAGTCTCGATTTTGCTTGTGGGCCCACGATGGTCGTAGGAAGGTCAGACAGATGCGTGGAGAACGTAAAAATCCAACATTTTTTGTGGAACGCAACACAACCCTCATACAAGGAGTGATGATATGGGGTGCAATATGTTACGGTAGCAGATCACCTATGGTCTTCATTGATGGCAACTTAAACGTCGCTGGTTATATTGCCAATGTGCTAGAACCCGTTGCGCTTCCATATCTTCAGGGGCTGGAAAATCCCATTTTCCAACAGGATAATGCGCGCCCTCATACGGCAAGGGCTACAACACGTTTTTTGGAAGAAGCTAACATTGCCGTCCTCCCATGGCCTGCTCGGTCGCCTGATTTGTCGCCCATTGAACATGTATGGGATGAGGTCGGTAGGCGACTGGGTAATTTACCACACCCTCCAGATAACTTACACGACCTCCGGCTACGGATTCAAGCAGCTTGGGTTGATATACTACAGGCAGCTATAGATCACTTGATTGGTAGCATGCCACGCCGTCTAAATGAATGCATACAAATCGTGGCGGAGCAACTCACTATTGAAAAAAACATTTTTAGTTTTTGTTCTTTTGTTTTCAAATTTTAATCGTTTGTTTGTTCTAATGAAAGACATCGTTGACGAAAATTTCAATAAAATCGTTCAATAAATTCTAGGTGTTGCAATTTTTATGGAAGTTCGTATATTTGCACCTCCTAAAATGAAACAACATTCACTTCAAGAAAGAATTGATATGATTCTAGACTCTTAGATATCCTGATATCCCAGAGAGGAAGTATTTGAACGTTTGCTGACCAGGTTTCGGGATACAGGTAATGTTGCTCACAAAAAGATAACTCTGACTAAACCAGTAAGTAACAATGAAAACAATGAATTTGAAGTAGTACAGTCTGCAATTAAAAACCCAAATACAAGTACAAGATCAATTTCTAATGAAATAGATATAGGTCACAGCAATGTTAGTAGAATGCTTAAGAAACATAAATATCTCCCATTTCACATACAGATGCACCAACATTTATACGGAGCGGATTTTAATAGGCGCATAGAATTTTGATTATGGACAATGGATCGCGTAGGAGAAAATAATGATTTTTTTTAAAATGTTCTATTTATTGACGAAGCAACATTTCATAATATCAGTTTAGTAAACAGACTTAATTTTCATTATTATGGCACTGAAAATAAACACTTGTTTCGTACTGTCGACCTTCAAAATCGTTGGAGTGTTAACTTGGGGAGTATTATTGGCAATTTGTTATCGGACCTTATTTCTTTGATGAGCGAAAGTTTTTAAGATTTCAGAGCACGACTTTTGGTTACTTTTGCATTATGTTCCCTTAATATCCGACAAAGCATGCGGGTTCAGTTAGATGGCGCACCTGCTCATTATACACGTAGAGTGAGAAATTATTTGAGTACGAAGTTGCCAGATAAATGAATAGGAATGGGTGATTTTGCTGAGTGGCCTCCTAGATCCCCAGAAATAACCCCTATGGACTTCTTTAAATGGGATTACATCAAGAATATTGTTAATAATACTCCTCGAAAAGGTGTTGCACTGAGCAACATGGGCATCATATTGAACACTAACTTTATTGATCGATTATTTCTGTTCCTAATGTTAGTGCAATTTGTGAATATCACGATTACGTTTTACTTATATTCATTATTAAATCGTTTCACAATGAATTTTATTTACAAAATTAATAGGTAGAACTATAACTTTCTGACTTTTACTTTAACAAAAAATAAACGGTTGTTAAGTGTGTAAATTAATTTATTCTTGCCGAATATTTTCAGTCTACCAGGCCATGCGCTTCGTCATTTAAATTCAACAAAGTCACAGCATAATTCTAGATTTACTTAATTTGTCATAAAACAACAACGGCTTCCTAGATTAAATTATGATTTTAGAGAAAACTAATATGTATAATTTTGTAACATTCGTAATTACATGAAAAGTTTGACATTTAGGTATAGGGAACGCTATAGTAGTTTGAAAGGGAATTAATATGACAATATGTTTAATAAATAAAATATAGGTTATTCCATTTAAAATAACAGTGGTAATGGGGTCTACATTGTCTACTCATGAAATAACATATAAATGTGACCACCCTGTAAAACATTCAAGAGTACTAAATATTCTATCCGATTGAACAACTATCTAACTGTTTCAGATTTTAACGATTTTGCTTAGATTAGTTTATTCGGGAATTAACGATGTTTTCAAAGTTATCACATTTGCCGAAAAATGGAAATATCTAAAAAACCATAATAGATAGGCATAGGGAACCTTTATAAAACTCGACCTTACTTTTTGCACAAATTCAAAATTGAAGCCATAAAAAAACATAACTTTGATGTGCCACACTTTTTTGGGACACCCTGTATGTTAAAATATACTTTTAAGTTGTAGCCACAATTGATTTACACAATTCGACTTTAATGTTTTGTTTTTAAATTATACCGTTTCGACGTAAGAGACCGTCCCGTTACCGGTGAATTAACCTGTATATGAAGATGTGCAGTGGAATTCGGAAGTGGTTCACCAACTAGGATAAACGAATTCGATTCTTCCACCATCACGTCTTCATGGGTAATTTATGTTATTATTCACTCACGTTTGCCTTTCACACCCGTTATCATCTTGTTGGCCACATACAACTATGCTATGAATTCCATAAAGCACCGCAACCAAGTGACTATCAATTATTGACCACCATACACATATGGAGAGATCGGTTGCACTGTACAAAATATAACATTCAGAGTACTGTTGCTCATCGTGTAGAGCACCTCTAACAATGTATTATCCTCAATATTACATTTTTTCAATAAACGTTTACTAACGTATAGTACATGCTACGGAATCACTCACCTTTATCGCATGCTGCAGCAGTATTAATTTCAACATCTTCCGACAACGCAGTTGAATGCTTCATGTGTAGAGCTGGTATAAGCCAAAGTCAGTCATTTGAAAATTCACTATAGAAACATCTACGATGGGGACCACACTGCATATACGCACGACGTCCACGCAGGTGTAATGAAGCAGAAGTGGCAAGAAGTTTTTGCAGACCATCCTTGAAATTACGCCCCTCTGGAATATTTTTGAGATTTTGAGCTATGACAGTTACAGCAAAATGTAGTTTTCATTATGTAATCCCACTTTTCTGAATGGCATCGTTGTTTCTACACCAGTCATTGAATTATCGCAAAAAAAGTAATGCATTTTCTCAACTAAAACACCCCGTATCTCTGAAATGAAGGAAGTTAGGACCCATATGTTTATATAAACTTCTTGTTATTTTCATTAGTACTAGTTCTCTGTAAATTAAGTATTACGAGTAACATACCCTCAACCAAAATTGTAATTATTAGTAATATAAAAGCAATAATTACATTTCAATTGAATATATACGTGTGCGCAGTAAAGTGGAACAGCATGTTAAATAACCTTGATGTGTGTGGCGAAAGAGAGGAAATGGCTCGACCTTGAAGTCGTGTGGTTGCCGAGATCGCGTTATTAACCTTGAATAAGAAATATAGGGGAGATACAAATGGGTAGTGAGAGTGTGATATATATGGAGATGGAGTACGCTTGAAGTCAATGTCGTGGATAATGGAAAACATTACGTCAAGCTGTACAAAGTGTAAGTGTAATTAATAAAGTACAGTATTATATAAATAAAGCAAATCTACGTGTGTGGGTGTCGGACTGTCAACGCAACTAAATTTTGAACCAGTGAACAAAGATGGATTCGAAAACTGTATCGTATGAAACTAATAACAAAAAGAAAATAATTCGTGTCTATCATTCTGAAGAATCAGAAATCTATTTAGGATGAGAGCCTATTGAACAGTGGAGACTTCTTAACCTAATAAGTTACCGATTACATCTATACTGTCTAGTATAAAATTTCCTGAATTTTACAGTAAAATAGTAAACGCGGCAACGGAAATGCTTAATAATGACCTACATAAGTTAGAAGCTCCATTGCAAGAGAAACACCGGGCTAGTGGAGTATTGGTGACACAACCTACTTAGCATTCGGAAGGTAATGGGTTCGATTCCCGTTACCGTCTACCTTGTGCGAGGTTTTTTCAGGGGGTTGTCCTCATACACATGTAGTGGCATGGTCACTCCATCTACACACACCATGTGCGGCTACTTAGGCGAATGCTGGGGTAGTATTTCCCCTCAGAACCATAACTCCGTCCCTTCCGATCCTATTCTGACCACAACCATCCTTAAACCAACCATGCATATGAACGTATTATATGTATGTATGCTGGGAATCTATGTTTGTTACTGAAGGAGCATGGAAAGCTCAATCAACCTGCCCTCCTCCTTGGGGAGGGAATAAAATACGTGACCTTTCCTTTTTCCCTTGCAAGATAGATATAATGTTAATGTAGAATGTGTTATGAAAATTGTAGAATTTGCCAAATAGGGGATAAATATTGATATATATATATATATATATATATATATATATATATATATATATATATATATATATATATATATATATATATATATATATATATATATATATATATATATATATATATATATATATATATATTAAATAAGCATTTTTCTTTAAAACTGTGTAATTAAACGTAAAAATTAATTCAACGTTTCAGAACGTCCTTTGTTCCCTTTGTCAAGAATTTATTTGACAATTACAGAAATTGAAATAAGGTAACTATTTTTTTAAATAAATTCTTGACAAAGAAACAAAGGACGTTCCCGAAACGTTGAATTAATTTTACGTTTAATTACACAAGTTTAAAAAAAAATGTCTTATTTAAACATGAATACTTGAAATCTAAATAGAAACATATATATATATATATATATATATATATATATATATTTGTGTGTGTGTGCGTGTGCGTGTGCGTTTGCGTGTGCGTGTGCGTGTTCGTGTGCGTGTGCGTGTGCGTGGTGCGTGTGCGTGTGCGTGTGGCGTGTGCGTGTGCGTGTGCGTGTCGTGTTCGTGTGCGTGTGTGTGTGTGTGTGTGTGTGGGCGCGCGCGAGCGCGTATCACACAGTTTAGTACTGAATTAACAGTCAGTGTGTTATGAAGTATTACACTCGGTGTAATAAGACGAAAAACTGTTTTGGATTAATTAACATCTTATCAGTAAATTACCTGTGATGATACATATACCTGGATACAGATACTATGGACCAGGTACTCGTTGACAAGAACGACAAGCTGGCGGTGACAGAGCTATTAACGAATTGGAAAAATCGTGTAAAGAATACGGCATAGCATATCACCAGTCAAACGATATAAGGAATCGTCACATAGCGGAGAAGTCTTTGCAAGAAAAGGCTTGGGGGAGGTTTCGTTTGATGAAAAAGCACCTGCACTAACCATAGCTGGTGTAATGAAAGAAAAACGGGCAATGGAAATGAGAAGCAAATCACAACGAAGGAAGCGTTCTCAGCGAACTACACCAATTTCGTTAAGACAAACCAATCCGAATAGCACGACGTTGTGTTGGTGGTAAACATCGATCTACTTTAAAATCCACGACACAAGCCCTAACGCTTCGAAACACAAATCTTGCCACTTAAAAAATGGATAGTATCAACGCTTTTTTAGCCTCTAAAATTTATGTTCAACGATATCCTAATCAAAGACATCCCGACTATCGTGCATTCGTTAGATTGAAACTTACATTTGAAGAAAGCTGGATAGTTATGTATGAAAAGCGGGAACAACAGAAAGCTATAATAACTAACGAAAATACATCATCTGTCCTGCTACATGTATTCGAACATGCACATGTTAGCACAAGAATTTTAAGTAGAGAATTACATATTAGCCAGTCGAGAGTCTCCAAAATATTAAGAAACAATCAATTTTATCCCTATCATATTCAACGAAGAAGAGTGTTTTGTGAATGGGTGTTTAATAAAGTCCAGGAGCAGCTACATTTTTTTGGTTATGTGTTGTTTTCCGACGAGGCCACATTTCATAACAAGGGAAATGTCAACAAGCATAATATGCATTATTATGCCACAGAAAATCCCCATTTTAGATGGGCTGTTGACAGGTGGTCTTTAAACGTTTGGAGAGCAATCGTAGGAAGACATGTAATTGGTTTTTACTTTTTTGATAACCGAGTAAATGGAGATACTTAACTCATTTTTTTAATAAACGTACCGCAACAATTGTTGGAAAATGTATGTTTAGCCACTAGACGAATTTTATGATTGCAGCAAGATGGAGCATCACTCCATTACAACGTACGAGTAAGAAGGTATTTAAATAATGAATTTGGAGTTAGGTGGACTGGTAGATGTGAACCAACTGCTTGGCCAGCTAGGTGTCCAGATATGACGTGATTGGCTTTTTTATGTGGGGTTATGTAAAAAAAAAGTATACCAAACTGCGCCTACAACACGTAAGAATATGAAAATCCAAATAAGAAAGGTATTTAAAAAAATGAATGAACAAATGTCAACGAACCCTACTCGCTCTCTCTTGACAAGTGCAAGATTATGTATTCAAGGAAACTGTGGACATATTGAGTATCTCATTAACTAGAATGCCTATCAAGTGAAAAATTATTTATCTTCGTTAAGGTATTCCTAATTTCTTTTTTCATTCAATTTACGATTAATATTATTAGTATTGTTGGTTGTCGTAAATTCAATTGTACATAATCTTTACGTTGTTTCTTTAGTTTTAAGTTTTCAATGGATATGAAAAGCGGAATTCAATTATCTCTAGATTACATACCTACTAGAATGATTAAAAGATTACTTCTTAAGTGTTTTTTTTTCTGAAAAATCATTGGATTTTGACTATCATCATTAGTATAAAAAAATGAATAGCTTTAACAGTGACATTTTGACTCGCTAATTAGTAGTCTGGCCCTTTAAGGCCATTTCGTAGAATAAAATGGAAATAACTCCATAACGGTTAAAGTTAGGACATAAAACCCTGCTATCAAAAAGAATGTATCCGTTACAGACTTCTCAAAAATGCAAAATTATACCGGGTGTTTAATTTAAAAATTGTAAGTAAAATAACAACCCGGTGTGTTTTTCTGAATTTCATCTGAATATTAGTCCAAAATAGTTTAGCCCAAAATCTTATTAGGTTTATGAGTAATAAATTTCCAAAGGTAAGCGCCCTTTTTCGTTAAAAATTAAAATAATTCAGTAACCTTTAAAGTTAGACCCTTAATATTCTATACCAAAAATCATCTACTCTTTAATATCTCTTCAAAAATGTAATGAAATACCCGGGTGTTTAATTAAAAAAAAAACTATGGGTCACCACTGATTATTGGAACACCCTGCATATTGGAAAATATTTTTTGAATATAATGCACATGTTTCTCTACAAGTTCTGTATTTAAAATTTTTATATATCTGTAAAAGTATAGAAAGCATGAACCACCGCGCCCTTAAAACTCACCCTGTATATATATATATATATATATATATATATATATATATATATATATATATATATATATATATATATATATATATAATGTTATTGCGTTACATTTGGCTGAGAAATCGCAACCTGCCATAGTTAATGAACTACGACGTTTACGTGTGAACAAAATGTTTGTGTATCGGACCATTACACGTTACAATGATACCGGTAGCATCAAAAACGTCATAGAGGTGGACATCCAAAAACACGACATCGCGAGAAATGGTACGAAAGGCGAAGGGCAGAATTCAACGTAACCCACGGCAAAGCGCAGTTCAATTGGCGAAAAATTTCAATTTGTCAGCTCGTAGCATGGGGCGAATATTAAAAACAGAACTACTATTGAAACCCTACAAAATACAAAAAGTGCAAGATTTAACACCTGCACAAAAGGTAGTTCGCCCAGCAAGAGCAAAGGCGTTAAAACACTTGCACCTTGGTGGCGAGCTTGAAAATTTGGTCTTTTCTGATGAAAAGATTTTTACGGTTCGGCAATATGTAAACAAACAAAACGATCGTGTATGGTTAGAGTGCAAATCAAGAGACAATTTAGAGCAGCAAATTGCTCTGCGAAAGCAATCGCCTTCATCAGTGATTGTTTGGGCCGCGATAACTGCCACAGGACGCTCACCACTCGTTTTCATTGAACAGGGCGTAACGGTGAATCAACAAATTTACCGTGAAAAGGTTTTAAACGATGCTTTGTTACCTTGGGCACGTAAACAATTCGGTAGAAACCTTTGGACGTTTCAACAAGATTCGACACCATCCCATAAAGCTCGTGAAACCCAATGTTTTTTACGAGAAAAGTTCCCAGCTTCATTTCTTCACAACATTGGCCACCATATTCCCCGGACTTAAACCCAATGGATTTTTCGATATGGTCCATTCTGGAGGCCAAAGTATCAACTAAAAAGTGAGACAGTCGACGCGTTAAAAATCGCTCTTCGCCAAGAATGGAGGAAAATACCATCAGACCACATTCGTGCAACGTGTGAAACTTTTCTGGACAGAGTCCATCTTATTATCCGCGCTAAATGTGGATACATCGAACAATAATATATTTTTCGAAAATTTTGAAATGTTTTACGATACACTGAAATTTTTAAATAAAGATAATCAAAATTGACAGAATTACAACATATATATATATATATATATATATATATATATATATATATATATATATGTGTGTGTGTGTGTGTGTGTGTGTGTGTGTGTGTGTGTGTGTGTGTGTGTGTGTGTGTGTGTGGTGTGTGTGTGTGTGTGTGTGTGTGTGTGTGTGTGTGTGTGTGTGTGTAGGTGTGGGTGTGTGTGTGTGTGTGTGTTGGTGTGTGTATGTGTGTGCGTGCGTGCGTGTGTGTGTCTGCGTGTGAGGATGTGGGTGCGTACATGCGTGCGTGTGTGTATCCTTACATATAGTAATTATACACCAAGGTAGAAGACAATTTTCTGAGCCGGTGTATTATTTCGAGACGGAGCGTCGAGGGAAATAAACGAGTTCAGAAGGTCTTCTCTACCGTGGTTTATATATTATTTTATTCACTACTAGCACACATATTCTGTAAATATGACAATAAATAAATACAATTCAAATAATCTTATTATTACATAAAAATTAAGTGGCCTGAGATTTTCACATGTTTCAATTCGTTGACATTTTGTAATACATTCACATTTAACTTTTAATCATCCTTCGGTAGTTTCAGTAGCTAAAATGGAAAGTATTGAAATATCTAGTACTCCTCAGAAATTAGAGAGGCAGCAGAGCATGTAGCATCTTTTTGTTATTGGTATAGATAGGCAACCCAACTGTCAATTTCATTTACTACTAGGAGAAAAATTAAGCAGGTCGAGAAAAAAATTTAAAATCGGTACTAATGGCATATTCTATCGCTTAGTAGTGAATAAAATTTTTTATTATAAAAAATGTTCGATAAATAATCTATATGAGCATAAAAAGTAAAAAAAACCGTTGTACCGTTATATTTGTTTGATAAATATGCCACTTTAATAGTGGCAAATTGAATTCATATCATTTCGAGACTTCTTCTATCTAGTCCTAAAGTAAAAATGGATCTAACGAACAAACTTTGATTGATCAGTGATGCACTGATTGAAAGTTATGAGATCCGTTTATCTCATATATCATCCAGTTTTAATTTTTGTGTGGGACATGACCATAAGTTTCATACACATCATGAAAGGTTGTTTAAATACAACTACCTTATATAAATTTGACAACGTCGGAAGACAACATCTGCTTGTAAATACGTATGCGCATGTCTATTATTTTGAGTTCCCGTCAACTCGTTAGAGATGGTTCGCATAAAAAGGTTTGTATAATAAATATATAGATGTATCACTTGTAAATCAACTTTATTTTAGTCGGTAATGGATTACGTTCAAAACAGAAAACTCCTTTACGGAATGTTGGTAATAAAAGTATATATGAATATGCAGAAAGAATAGAGTATAGAAATAAAACTAGCCTAACTCTTAGAGAAATAATAATTAAACCAGAAAAAACACAAGATTCTAATGAAGATTTAATAAAATCATCCATTGAGAGCATAATTGAAGATGATACTGAAAATATACAAAATGTTAATGGTGAAAAAAGTGTGTGAACTATTATATATTACAAAGTATAAATTAAACATTACATTTTAGCCTCTTCTAGTGAACTTGATATGTACACCAGTAGCTCTGTTTCTACATCCCCCAAAGCAGTTGATCCCATATCGGAAGGGCTACAAGGTTGTAATACGAATGAAAATGAATTAGATGATAAAGAAAATGCACATATTGATAGTGGTGAAAAATAAAATAAATTATACCTAACTTGTTTAATATAATCTGTTGTAGTGTATGAGAAACATGAAACGAGGGTAGTGATGAAAATGCAGATCAATGTGGAGTTATTTATAAAAGTTATCCACATGTAACACCTCCCAAAGAAATACTGCCTTCTACTCATTCTAGTGATAAAAATGCAGATCAATATACAGTGATTTATAAAAGTTATCCACGTGTAACATCTCCCAAAGAAATAGTGCCACTGCAGGAAATCACAAACTTGGGAGAAGCAATCCAATCTAGAGAGAGCATAATACAATCGAAAATCGAGAAGTACCAAGTGGAAAATGGTGAAAGTGTACCAAACAGTAGTGGCCTAAATGAAGACAGAGTTTATAAAAAGGATGAAAATTTGATAACAATGATGTTAAAAAGAAAAATACTTCGTAATTCTATACCTATAAAGACAAGAGAATTAACTATTCCCATTTATTTAAAGCTTAGGGAAGTGGAAATGCTTTATTCATGTGATAAAAAAAAATATAAGATACGAAAATAATTGTCAATTTAATGTTTGATTTGATTTTCATGTTACCAATGACTGTTTCAAATGTCTATGTGCCTTATATATGACAAAACACGTGTATATTTCACAGTGGTGCTGTGTAATAAAATGTAATTATTTTTGTAGTTATTTGCTATTTAATTGGTAAAAATTAAGTTAATTGCCTGTATAAATACATCAATTTTTATAGCGCGGTGTTTGCTATAAGTAAAAGTGAAGTTACGATGAACATGTATGGATGAGAAAATGGCTAGAGTTAAACTTGTACACTTTTTATTGAATTTTGTAGTCGATTGGCCCTTACTTGTTTTGCCTTTTTACCCAATAGTAACAAACTCTCTTCTACCTGCCTCGCTACATTAATGATCAGTGAGTACTGTGAAAAAATCAATATTGAATTTTGCATGCTGTACACATTTTGAACCTTTTTAACTCTACTGTCATCATTCCAAAGATGACGAACTATTTATGTGACTTGTCTTTTACAACAACCTATTTAATGATACACTGCAGTTGACTCCGATGGGTGTAATATTCATGAGGGGCATTTAGGTTTTGAGAACCTTCTGTAGAAGTTTGAATATTTTCCCCCCTCTCTGAGTTGAGCATATTTGTTCACTTAATACTCTGTAATTGTCTATTTTGATCTAATCATGTATTAATACTGTATAGCTTTATTTGGAATATTATGACTTTTTCTTAGTAAAGTACTATATTAGCCTCATATAAACTAGATAAATAGGTATCTAAAGTTTCAAATATTGCCTGTATAAACCTCTAATTCTTTCAGGAAAATTACACAGTGTCAACTTGTCAAACAATATACTAATCAAAGAGTGGAGACTACAACACACTTGCAGTACACATCACTTTTTCTCAGCCCCATCTTTTCTTTTCCGATGTAGCAACATAATACCCACTATCTTGTATCTCCTATTTTTTGCATACTCTGCTACACCATTTTCTCTTTCCATCCCTTATTTTACAGCCATATAATTTTTACCCCTTTTTTCTCCAATTCACCTTCTTTCTTACATTAACAGCAACACTGTCTGCAGGACCAGTCCCCATTTCTTTTTCCCTCATCTTGGATTTATTTTCCACTACCTTCTTTTTGTGTCCTTGGTCCCTCCTATCCTGGTCCCACGTTAGATACGTTATTTCAGATCTTTGTTCCACATTATCTAGATGAGCACTTACACCTTTAGGCCACAATGTCTTACATCTTATTCTACATTAGAGCAAGTCATGACATTTTTTTTCTGTAGTATTCCTATTTGTTAAATTTTGAAGAAGTTAACTTGCCAAGCACAAAGCGGGTTTAGTTAGCATATGTATGTATGTATACAATGCATAAATATTTCAATATTCAGTTCACCGACACAGTTATTATTATTAGAACAGCCGAATGAAACACATCTGAAGGTATGCGTATTATTTTTAATATATATTTCACTTGATATTGTTCACAAAAATGCCAATAAAGATTTTTATGTATTATTATCCTTATAGGAGGAGGACGTCATAAACCAACTCTGCAATAGCGTCAACTGTTAATCTACAGACTCGATATCAACTCATTTGTGTAGTTAATTAGATAAAGGAGTGAGTATTACGCTATTTTTGAATTAATAAGATTATGCATGTACGTATTTGTGGGTTTTAAACATAGTAGTTATTGATCCGCATATAATAATAAACCATTAAAACATTTCATCTTTTTATATCTGTTATATCAACTTGGAATTGGAACTGTGGCTAATTTTGAGCAAGCAAGCAAGCTGTACTTAATTAAACCAAATCAGTATTTTGGAACTGTAAGCTGGTTTTCGCAAACTGTAAGTTATGATCTGATTTTATTGAGGTTGATTTGGTTGATTCAGATTGATCTGATTGATTGATTTGATTAATTGATTTGTTTGTTTGAGAAAGAGCCGAGAGAGAAACGGTAAAACGAGAGAGAAAGAGGCGTGCATGATCAACGTCTATTACAGAAGACACTCGCAACTTTAAAAATACACCACTAGATGGCGCCACAAACAAACCCTAATTAGTTCTAGAAATATACCACTAGATGGCGCTACAAACAAATTCAAATTTCGCAACAAATATACGACCCCCACGTGGACGTGTGTAACAAGTGGAGGGGAAGGTGTTCCAGGGGACGGGGCTTGTGACGTCACAAATAAGTGGAGGGGATGGTGTCGGGGTACTATTAATAATGAATATGAAGGCTGAGATAAAAGCACAAATAACCAGTAGTTGAGAAAACATAACCGATCCCTGGAAGTTCCAACCAATTGCCATCACTTCCATTTCGTCTAAAATCATGGAAAAAGCCATCAGGTAAGCACTGCTCTCGTTCCTTGAAACTAACAAGCTTCTTAGTGACCACTAATATGGGTTTCGGCAGAGTCGTTCAACAGGTGATCTTGCATATGTGACCCAAGGATGGAATAATACATTAGAACAATCTGGTGAAACAGTTGTAGTGGCTTTAGATATCTCAAAGGCATTTGACCAAGTTTGGCATAAGTGTTTACTCACCTCGTTTGGGTTAAATGATACGCACATCAACTGGGTCCCTAGTTTCCTTGATAAATGACGAATACGTGCCGTAGTTAATGGCTGTTTTTCAAAACAAGTTAGCATTAACTCGGGCGTGCCACAGGTATCAATTATAGCGCCTATACTTTTCCTGCTATACATAAATGACCTTATTTCTTCAACAACTAATCCGTTCCATTGCTTTACTGACGACAGCACTTTTCATTGTAGCTCATCTCAGTCTACTTATAATGGTAATGTAACTTGTATGTCTCAAGACATTAAAACTGAAGTAGCAAATGGGGAAGCAATAATCTAGGTAAATTATATGCTAATAAAACTCAGTGTTGCGTTGTGTCTACCAAAAAAGATCGATCATTTCCTGTTGTAAGCATAAATGGCGCAGATCTTAAGTTTTCAGATTCCTTCATTCTGTTGGGAAGGACTGTATCTTCAAATCTTCTGTCAGCTACCAAAACAGATCCAAGCTGTACTTTACATCCCGGCAGTTTTTCCTGCTGTATAAGGCCCAAATTTGACCTCATCTAGAATATAATTCTCACCTCTGGGTAGGTGCTCCCCAATACGCCCTCGATATCGTTGATCGTATTCAAAAGAGGTCGGTTAAGCTTATAAATGACTTCTGACATACAGTCCTTTGAGCATAGTAGAATCGTTTCAGTTCTCTCTTTGTATTATCGGTATTACAATGACTATTGCGCTGCTGAATTACATTCTTTGATACCATCTCGGGCTACCCTTGGCTAGGAACACTCAGTTCGCTCATTCACATCATCAGTGTGCAGTATAACTCTCTACTTGTACCAAACGGGCGTAATCCACATTCCTCTAAACTCTGGAATGATCTCCCTAGTTCCTGTTTTCCTCTCACTTATGATATAAAAAAATTTAAGGTTGCTGTTCATAGGCATCTCTTGGCAATTCATTGTCCCTCTATCCATTCTTCTAAGTGTTCCTGAGTGCTTTAGCACGATAGGCCAAATTTAGCCTGTTCAGTTCCACAATTATTAAAAAAACATTATATATATATATATATATATATATATATATATATATATATATATATATATATATATGGCTTAAAATAGGCAATTAATTAAAAATTAAAATTGCTGGTAACGCATTTATTGAAAGAATACTTTTTGTAAATAGTTATGAAAGGACTATCGATCTTAAAAAGTCGATTTAAGAATCCCTAAACGGTTTTGACTCATCTTCATTCCTTCCTAAGTGTTCTTGAGGCCAAATTTAGCCTGTTCAGGTCCACAATTATTAAAAAAAAGAAGAAATGGAACAGATGAAGGAGATGCTAAAGAAAAATAACGAAGAAATACGGAAAGCTAAAGAAGAAATGATACGCAAAGAAACAAACTGGCAAAGGGAAAGGAGCAAATAATAAGAAAAATAAACGCACTAGAAGAAAAATCAAGAAAACGTAACAACATTATCGTCAAAAGAACACAAATACAAAGTGACGATTTGAAAAATGGAGTGAAAGATTTCATGCAGAAAGCTTTAGGAGTAATACCAGAGATCAAAGCAGTTTACAAAGTTGAAAGAGAAGAGGAAAACAAGCACTATTATTAGAACTTAGTGAATAGAGTAAAAACAACTATACTTGGAAAACAGAAACAAATTAACAGGGACAAAGGCATACATAGAGAACGACATGATACTTAATGGAGCGGAAAATACAGGCGATCGGATAAGTAAAATAGGATACCAAAAATTAGAAGTTGGGGAAAACTATATATTTGGGACCGAATGAGTAAAAAATTAGAGCCAAAAAACTAAATAAAAAAAACAAAAATAAATAAAGACAACACAGGCAACGAAAAGGCTAATGAATATGAACGAAACCAACAAACTAAAAGAAAGCACAAGTAAAAGCGAGAGAAAGCAAAAAGTAATACTGAATACAGGTAAGGAGAAAATGGGTAAAGAGCAGAAAGAAAAATCAAAAATAGGTGCATGGAATATATAAACGATAAATGAGAAAACAAGAAATAACCGAAGAAATGAAAGAAGGGGTATTCAGATACTAGGAGTTAGCGAAACCAAGAAAAAAGGCACGGGGAGCGTAGTTATAAACAATATATATAGTCTAAAATACGCAGGAGTTGATAAAACCGAAAAAGCAACTGAAGGAGTAGCACTGATAACAAACGAAAAAATAAAGAAAATTGTTGAATGGAAAGCAGTAAACTCTAGGATTATTTATATAGATATAAACCTGGAAACGAACAATAATACAAATATATGCAAGAGAAGGTAGAGAAATACAAAAAACAAGAATTCTATGAAATACTGCAAGAGCAACTGGAAGAAGCAAAAGAAAGGAAAGTCCTAATAACAGCCGATTGGAATGGACTAATTGGAAAACATATCGGATGCATGGGAACATATCGATTTCTGCATAACTAACGATATATTAATAGGGAATGCATTATATAACCGTGGAAAAGGACCACGATATACATACGAATCACGGGATGGAACACATAAAAGTATAATCGATTATAATATAACCTATACAAAAACATTTGAAGGAAAAGTAAAAGAAGTATGGATCGAAAAACAAGCAGAACTAGCAACAGATCACACGCTAGTTTTAATGGGAATAGGAGAGGTACTCACCAGAAAGGAAGCGGTAAAACAGTTTATGAAAATACTGACAGAGAATCTAAGCGACATGGAAACAAGGCAAACATACCACGAGGAAATAGAGAAAAGGTTAAGAGGAAAATTAGAAGAAATAAAAGAGCATGAATTGGAAGAAATTTGGAATAGCTTCAAATAAATAAAAATTAAAGCAGCAAAAGACATATGTGGAACAAAAGAAAAATAAATGAAAATAGGAAAAGCAGCAGATCGAATAATGACGTAATACCAAAAATAAACGAAAAGAAAAAGCGTGGAAAAAATACATACTAACCGGAGAAATAGCAGACAAATTAAAATGAATATCATAACTTGGGAAGAGTTTAAAAAAAAGTGGAATGAGAATATGGTACAAACAAAAGCAGGTTCTGGAGAACAATTGGAGCACTGCAGAGCAAGACACGAGCAAATATGGAATATAGAAGATCATAATACAGAGGTCAAAACTGAAACAGAAGGAATTTTAGAAGTGTGGAGCAGACAACAGAAGAAGATATGAACACGGAACAGCCTGAAAACGAAATATCGCAAGGAGAAATAATACAGACACTTAAAAGGCTACAAACTGGAAAAGCAGCAGGGAGCGATGAAATAACACCAGAATTAATCAATGGGAAGGAAAAGAAATGATAAAATGGATAGCTCTAATAATTAAAAAAATCCTGGACAAATAATAAAATACCCAAAGATTGGGAAAAGAACATAATTATACCCTTATTCAAAAAAAGAAAGAAGAGTAAATGTGAAAATTATAGAGCTAACCTCGACACTATTTAAAATGTACACAAAAATAATAAAAAACAAATTCAGAAATGAAGTAGCTATGAAACTGGAGGAAGAACAAGCAGATACATGAAAGGAAAGCAAAAACAAGACCATATAATTACACAGTAAGGAAGACAATAGAAATCGTAACTGAACAAGGGAAAGAATTATAATTAGTATTTGTTGATCTCAAAGCTGTTTTCGAGAAAGTACCAAGAGATAAACTATGGCCGGTCTAGAAACAATGGAAGTCACGGAAAAACTCAGACGAGGTATCAAAAGTATATACAAAACGGTTAGAGGAGAGGTTAGGATCAAAGGAAAGTATTCAAGAGAATTTGAGATGCAGATAGGTATTAAGCAGGGAGACAGTCTGAACCCGCTGCTTTTCAACATTTACATACACAAAATTTGAATGGAGAACAGTTGGATATGGAGACCTGCACCAACTTCAACTACAGAGCCTGTTATATGCTGACGACATAATAATTATGAGAAACAGTCGGACGAACACAAAAAATACTAAATCAGTGGGACAAAACAATAACACAACGAGGTATGGAAACAAACACAGGAAAAACAAAAGTTATGATAATGGATGGAAAACAGGATCAACAAAATATCAAATGTGGTGAAGATGAACAAAGGAAAAATAAACACAGAGATCTTAGGCAGGACCAGAAAAGCCACGCATGTATTTTGTCAGCTTAACAAAACAATTCTAGGAAAGAAGGAAATTAGTACAAAAACCAAAACAGCAATCTACAAGACAGTAGCAGTACCCGTCATGACGTACGGAAGTAAGACTTGGCTAATAACAACAAAACAAGAAAGTAAAATAACAGCAAGGGAAATGAGATTCCTCAGAAAAATAACAGAAAAACGAAAAGAGACAGATGCAGAAATGAAGACATAAGGAAAAGCGTTGAATAGAAGCCAATTACTGAAGTAATAGAAGAAAAACAGCTGAAATGGTTCGGACACGTTCAGAGAATGCAGAAGGACACACTGACCCAGGGGAAACGAAGGGTGGGAAGACCAAGCAAAATATGGAAGAAAGAATACAAAAATTGGCACAGAAAAATGGGGAAACAGCCAATCAACTAAGGCAAATGCCACAAGGTAGGAAAAAGTGGAGGACATTGGTGGACACCCCACCATAGCCGACGCCGTTAGGCATACGGTAATAGATAAAGAATAAGAAGAAGATTGTTTTGTAAACCTAATCGTTATTTAGATATTCAAAAAACTTAAACTAATATTTAAATTATACCTTACGAATTGTTTGCCGCTTAATTACGCGCCATATCAAAAAATTGCATAGAACATAATTAATCGATATGTTGGTATTTTTATATCTTTGAAATATATGGCTGTTTCAAAAACATTTAATAAAAACCAAAAGCTGCTCCCAATACCCCCCACCCCCATCGCCGCGGAATTTCTTCCAAAAGCTCAAGGCGAAATGAAAACAGGCTTAAATAGGAAATTTGAAGTACGTATGCGTTCTGAAGTTATCGTGGATATCAACATACACTAACACACGCACACCAACACACGCACACTAACACACGCACACCAACACATTCACGCACGCACACAAACACACAGAGCTAATGAAACTACATACTTCCTTTAGTAACGTGTCTGTACGACAAATCAGTTTCATTAGCAACGGACCACAACAAATCAGTTATTTATTTATTCTTGTATCTGCGGGCCGAGATCTAGATACAAACGTAAATGTCAGGCATCTCTATGCGCATCAACTGCTAATGGTTATTAGCACTACACGTCACTGGAATTTTGACCTACTAATGTAATTCTACCTTTAGTAAGGGATCTTTAAAGTGTCAATCATCGTGTTGCCACGGAACCTACAGTTTTACCAAATACCTTATAGTGTAAGGTATTTGGTTTTACTTCCTATCCGAGAAGAAGGAGTACTTTGGCTTTTCTTCATTTTTAAAAAAATGGCTACTTGGGCTAAGTTTGAGCCCGCGCCGCTTGGGTGAAAGGCAAGCACTCTATCCATTCCACCACCGAGGGAGCTCATAATAAATTATTATCGGCTGTAATTACACGAGAGGTTTTTTTGTCCGGATAAAATTGATTTTTTTACGAGAATTTGATTGCTTGGTAAATTGACGACTCAAACCACCTACGATAAAAAGAACGAGTCCGAAGGACGAGCTTTTTATTTATCTGGTGGTTTGTGAAGTCAATTAACCAAAAAGAAACCAAATTGGAGTTTAAAAAATGAAAATTTATCTTGGAGAAAAAAACCTGGAGTGTAATTCGATGAGATAATGTAATTAATAATTAAAAATAATAGTAGTTAGGTTAAGTAGTTAGGAAAAATTGAAAATTGATCATTCGTTATTATAGCAATAAACAGTAATCAGGTTTGAGAAAGTCTGCCATGGAAGTTTACATACATTTTATTCAGATGCAAAGTTAGGGCTAACTCTATCCGATGTCAAAGTGAAAAATTCATCGCGGCTTATGGAATTTTTTATACATGAATTAAATTATCGCTGTAATAGACGCGTTACTAAGGGAAGTATGCAGTTTCATTAGCGCTAAAACGACTTCATGGGGTTAATGAATTATACTTTCGGGGAAAATAATATTAGTTTTATTTTGTCAGTTTGACATTTGAACTCCTAGGCTGCTGTATATTTTCAAATGTTTGGAAAGTACAATGATATCAATAATCATTGATACAACCGCTCTTATGAAATATGATGTTAGTCACCATTTGCCGTAACATATGGGGCAGTGCGCGCGTACTAAATATAACCTCAAAATTGACATTCGACGATTAATGTTTAGGAGTGCCCAAATTATTCAAAATTATGCAAAGAACAAAAATCAACTTGAAACACGGTTTAATTTATTTTACAAATTGTTACTAACAATTAAGGGTAACACTACAATTATGTTATATTTAATATTGGTGTACTGTCATGTGTTGCGGCAAATGGTTACTAACGACATGTTTCATAGGAGAGGCGCCACCGTTTGTTCAACTTATGAACATTAAACTTCAAATGTCAATTTTGAGGTTATATTTAATATAGACGCACTATCACATATGTTGCGACAAATGGTTACTAACATCATGCTTCATATGATCGGCTGTGTCGGATATTTTTGATCGCGCCGTAGATGAGAAATGACTAATATCAAGAGCTAATTAAATCAAATATGATAATATATCAGTGTTAGTAGTAAAAAATTATATATATATATATATATATATATATATATATATATATATATATATATATATACACTGTTGGACAAAAGTAGAGCAACACATTTGCTGGATCTATTGTAGCTGAATAAAATTTTTAAATTTGGCAAACTTCTGAATTAATTTTAATCAACTAGTAAGTTCGTAAGTTGAGTAATTAACCAAAGAAAAATCAACCAATACCTGCAAGGTTTAACTTAAAGAATTTGAATTTAAAAAATTAATGCAAAAATCATTGCGACAAAAGTAGAGCAACACTTACATAAAAGAATATTTTATTCAACTTATCGAGAACAACAATTGGCAACAACATTAAAAAATAACAATTATCTAAATTACTTATCTAATAATTAATGGAATATCCATTATTATTTATAATTTCCCTACAACGTCGTGGCATTGATGAAATCAAATTCTGAATTGTGTTGTCTGGAAGGTTCGCCCAAACTTCATTAATTTTTTCAAGCAATGCATGTTTATTAGGAAACCGGGTTGTTGGAATACGACGTTCTACCTCTTCCCATAAGTTTTCTATCGGGTTGAGGTCGGGAAACTGGGCTGGCCACCGCAAAATCTCAACATTATTATTTCGAAACCATTCCTGAACAATTTGCGCGGTGTGTTTAGGATCGTTATCCTGTTGAAACACGAAACGCAAAGGTATTTCCCATTCTGCATATGGTAGCATTACATTTTGCAGTATATCCCGATAAATAAATCTATCCATGTTTCCTTCAATATGGTGCAAAGGACCTACTCCATTCCAAGAAAAACAACCCCATAAGAAAACGCTTCCTCCACCGTGTTTAATTGTAGGTGTTACGTACTTGGGATGGAATCTCGTGTTAATTGGTCGCCTTACACGTTTCATTCCGTCGGAATTGTACAGTTTATAACGAGTTTCATCGCTGAATAAAACTTTTTCCAATCGTCTATGGTCCAGTTAATATGCTCTTGTGCAAATGCAAGTCGAGCTAATCTGTTTCTTCTGGAAATAAGGGGTTTCTTTGCTGGACGTCTACTAAATAATTTTGCTTCAACTAATCTGCGTTGAATTGTTCTGGAACTGACCAGAATTTCGGGAATTTCTGCAATAATTCGTGGTGCAGATAACCACGGATCGTTCTGGGACATTCTTTTGATGCGTCTGTCTAGCAAGACAGTCGTTTTTCTGGGTCTTCCAGATTTTGGTATTTTTTCCAAGTGTCCTCGTGCGTTGTAGGTAGAAATTATTTTTGACACACTGTATTTTGGCAAAAGAAACTTTCTGGAAATATCAGGCTGTTTCTTACCTTTGAAATGGGCATTTACTACCATCTGCTTTAATTCTTTGCAGATATGAATACCTCGTGGCATGACTAAGACAATTAACTACTATAAATTTGAATATTTTAGTTCTTACTTGAAGGAAAAGCTTTTATTTTTTATAAACTTCAAAATGTTGCTTTACTTTTGTCGACTACAAATTGTTCACTTTCGACAATAAAATTGCTTAAATTGGTTGGTGTTGTTTATAAAAAATCAACTGTCGCAGGTGACATCCGCCTACTTGAGCTTTGAAATGTAATTAGAATTTCTTTGTATTTTGTCCAATAAAAATAAAATAATGGAAATGTTTTTTTAAAAGTTGCTTTACTTTTGTCCGATAGTGTATATATATATATATATATATATATATATATATATATATATATATATATATATATATATATATATATATATATATATATATATATATATATATATATATATATATATATATATATATATATATATATATATATATATATATATATATATATATAACCAGAGATAGTAATCTTGACTGTGATTATTGTAAAAATATATTTTCAGAACCTGAGGTTGCAGTCAATCTTATTGAAGCTTGTTTATTTAAAAGAAACACTCTTTGACATTTATCTAGTTTCAATTTTTAATTCCATCTTCAGGATAATTATCTGAATTAAAATAAATCTGCATAAATGTACATGAATACATAATTCTGAACCAGTACAAGATATTTGTCATCAATGATGACAAACTGTTTGTATGGTGTTTTATTATGTATTAGTAGAGTTTATTTTAATCTACGATAATTATCCTGAAGATGGAATAAATAAAATTCCAAAGCTAGATAAATGTCAGAGTGTTTCTTTTAAATAAACAAGCTTCAATAAGATTGACTGCAACCTCAGGTTCTGAAAATAATAATATATATATATATATATATATATATATATATATATATATATATATATATATATATATATACTTCGGTCGAGAAAACCATCATTTACCTCGCACATTATTCTGTGCTCGATAGATAATAGCTCACATCTCAACCTAAGTATATAATATGCTATTGTTACGACATCGGAGAAAGTTAACGCCCGTCGTATCTATTTTAGCACCACTTACTATTCAGACAGAGCAAAAGTGCAGTAGGATTCTATTTCATACTGTTGGAGATGTATTTGAGAATTTACCATTGAACTCAATTCAAAATGGAATGCTCATAGCACCGAAAGAAGTGAAACCCTCATGTGCTGTCTACATTTCTCTCTTTGGCGCACTCGTTTGTGCTTATGGGAAAAACACTACACATCTTATATTTTCTAAATTGTTCATTTATTTCTTTCGGATAATGTACGTTTCTATTTCTTTATAGGTTGTACGTTTTTTTACGCTTGCTAAACATAGCAAAATACCCCTGAAAAATATTTATTTAGTGATATCAAAATATAAAATTTGCCACTTTATAATATAGAAAATTGTTTATATTTTATTTACAGGTATTGTAATTAAGACATGGCTTTAGCGTACAGTTAAACATATACTCTGAGACATAATATTGTAATTGCGACACATTGTAAATATAGGTGATTATTGCAAAACATTTGCTCTAGGAGTAGAATAATAAAAAGTAAAAAAGTTTCTTGACAAATATATAGGAATGTTGAAGTAAATTAGCGATAATAGGGGACAGTCAATTTGGATGTGAATAAGCTTATACAGAAAAATTACACAAAAACAAGACGTGATATAACCTGTGAAAATGTATTTTTTCTATCACACCTGTATGCAGAACAGTACATGGGCATTTTGGTTGAGTTAAGCTTAATTATTAACTTAAAACAAACCTTAAAATTACTTAAAAAGCGAAAAAATGTAAATGACACCACTAAAATTCATAAGCGTACATGTGTGCCTATTTAACCAGGTGGCTTCAAAACGTCTCTCAACAAACGTAGAGCGCGCACTCTTAATTGTATATCAGGTTCAATCGAATTTACTTCTGTTTTAAGATGAAGCGAGGGCATTTAATTTTAAGTGTGGCAACACTTCTTGGTACCACACACATACGATCATAACCCTAATGAACATAACCTTTTAAGGTTAGAAGATATTCTTTTTACTCAATATAAAAAACCGTATCTAAGTTATTAATTAAAGAAATAAACACCTAGTATTTATAAAAAACAAGCGCGAAACGCGGAATGGCATGGATTAACTCAATCACACTATTTTATCAAAGACAATTGTGGACACCACAAATAATTAGTGTTCGGTATCGATATCACTCAGAAAAAATATCCAAAGGACCGCTAGTACGAAGGTATGGTTATGAAGATAATATATTTACAAGTGGAACTTTACCTCGTCTAAAAAATCAACCAAAACTTTCAATGCCTACATATCGATCAAAAGATTCATGGTCAGAAAAACGCGCCTTAATGGGACAAAATGATTATATAGATATTCTAGGTAATGAGCGCTTACACCCAACTAGGATATTATATAATATGCCATATTGGCTACGTGGTTTTGGTGGCAATGAATATCAAACCCTCTTACGAAAACGAAAAATGTTAGGACTAACACCGTATCAATTGGTTCGCCCAACAAAATGGTATGAACTTAATAAAAGAATAAACTATTTATATAGATTTTTAAATCGGAAAACTAAAACTGGTTTTTCCACACAATAATTTTGCATAGAAAATATTACTCTGAAGTAGACCCTAATGAATATAACAAATTTTTTATTCACAACAGTAAAAACAATCAGCTTAATAATTACGAAAATCCATAGAATTGTTTTAAAGTTTAGTTTATACAACTGTTATTAATTAATAAAAGCATGTTACAATTCAAAAGTATCTCAATGTATGTACAAATTTAATTACATTAATAAACTAGTAAATTTTAGTTTTATTACTTTTAAAGCCGTAAATCACACAAAACTTGCTGAAGTACATTTTGCAAAAATTCCTTTTTCAGTTTGTAGCTCTCAAATAAATATATTATTAAAAAATTGTATCTAATAATAATTTAGTTAAACATAATCAATATTTTAACTGTGATTGTAATTATTATTTTGATGTTACATATGATAAATTAACTAATGTAACACACTCAAAAGTATTTTTTACTTCAATTTTGAATTAGTATGTAATACTGATTGAGTGAACAGATTTTAGAATTAAAAATACATATTGCTACTAAAAACTGTAAGTTTATAAATTATTTTGCAAAAATGATAGCAATGTTGTTTCATAATGTTTACTAGCATCCAAATGCCTTAAAGAATGCCTTTCATTTGGGTATATTTGTAACTGATAAGGTTTTCCTGCCTTTATCATGTTGTTTATTAATTGGCTAGTGTGATAAAAGTGAACATTTTCGTCAATGAGACCATGAATTATTAATAGCCGGTTTTCCCTAAAAAAAATGCACTAATTAGGAGTATTAAAATAATTGCACTTACTCCTCAGGGAACTTGTTAATATAACTAAGAACTGACCCCTCCACATATCCTTGCTGATTGTGTTCTGGAAGGTCCATATAACGCTCGGTATATCCAGTGTCGTACAGACTCCAATTTGTAACAGGTGCACCAGCTATTGCTATTTTAAAAACATCTGGATAATGAATTAGACCCATTAAACTTAAATAACCACCTAAAAATATATACTTTAACTTTAATAAAAAGTTAGTTACAATTACCATAAGACCATCCATGTATTGCAACTCTATTTAAGTCAATGTAACCTAAAGTATCAGCAAGCCATTTTAACACTTCTACTTGATCACTTAATTCTACAGTCCCCATTCGACCTCGTAAATGACTTTCAAATAGTAGACCTCTATGCTGTGACCCTCGGGAATCAATGGCAATAACGCAATATCCTCTTGCGGCTAGCATATGCATTCTCAGTTGCCTCATTCCCTAAATATAGCAATGTTAAATGCAGAATTAATTTTATATTTAAATTATACTTTAAAAGTGTTTGAAACTAATTGCACTTCAGGGCCTCCATAAACATTGAGCACGGCGGGATATTTTTTACCCAACTCAAAATTATGTGGCTTAAATACCATTGCATATAATACATGACCAGAGTCAATTTCATGAGTATATAATTCAGGGCAGTAAGATTCATTGACAAGTGGAGTAGAATCAAGAAGATAACCTATTGGAGTTAATGTAACCCCATCTACAGTCCAATCGGTATGAGTTATCCTAAAAACTTGGCAAGCTGGAAGCTTTTGAATATTACTATAAACTGCTACAATCATTGTGCATTCCTACAGAATTAAAAATAACAATTTGCTATGAAATAAAATAAACTTACCTTATTAAAATCTATGCTATATGAGTACCCCGGTCGGGTTAGCAGTCTCACTTCTCCAGGCCGCTGTAGTGATACCACATATAAATGTTTTTCTATAGGCGTTTCTTTAAGTCCCATAAAATAAACTAACTCTCGATCAACGTCAACCCAAATATTTTGTCCTAAAACTTCCCACTCCCCTGATGTAAGAGCAACTTTTTTAATTATTTTTGGCTGTAAAAATACATAGTCCATAGGTTCTGTCGTTTCCATTACGCCATTGCTATATGGCATAATTTGTGATGTAATTAAGTATAAATGTCTGTAACCAGTATCCTCAGAGGCCCAAACAAACTGCACTTCATTATGTTCTGTGGACGGCAGGAAATATAGTAAGTCATGAACATTTACCCATATACAGGATTCTTGTGTAAGTATTACTTGTACAATTGGGCTGCCAAGGTGTATACTATTAGTATCACTATCATACATAGGAAGCACTTCTGAGAAATTATTGAGTGATAGCAATATAATATCCAGTCTTTGTTGTCTCCTATCTAAGAGTTGAACCCATATACTAAAAAGAAGGAAATGTAATACCTTCAATATCAAAATAAAACTGCTAATTCTACGGTTTTCATTTCCCATAAAATTGTGCTAAATGAAAAGAAATAAACATCACTGAAAACATCTCAATTGGCGTAACCCATAATGAAATTAAGGTATTCAAGTTGAGAAGTTACTGCCAAGATTTTTTAAACCAAGCTAACCAGTTCTATAGTAAAATACCAAATATTGGTTATGACATACTGTTAGTATTTTTTATAAATTGTCTACATCCCTGAACAGCTACTTATTCCATTTACTAATAAAAATGTAAACTTTCACAATTTGAGTTCGTGATTAAAAATACTTACATTTGGGTTCAAAATCGTGTATCTATAATCTTTAAACGTTTCAATAAGAATTACAGTTACCATTGCCAGTAAAGAAAACACTTTCAAAAACCAAACAAAAAAATGAATAAGTGTATAACACCCTCTATGGACGGTGAAAAACGCAACAATCAAAAAAACAAATTTAACGAAACTTTAGAATATACATTCTATAGTAGGCTGTCAAATCTTACAAAGTTGTCATGACAGCATGACTAACTTTTTACTGTTGACAATAATTGTAAACTAAGTGAATGCTAGTGCATCACAGGCTTTCTTGCAAAATACTAAAAAATGTATGGGGTATTTTTATATCTTTGAGATATTCAGCTGTTTTAGAAATATTTAATAACCAAAAACTAACCCTAGTAAACCCCCCCTCTCCGAGACATCCAGACATAATGGCCGATCTTGACGAAACTTTGCCAAAAGTTGTAAAATGAGCTAATAAGTCGATTTAGCGATAGTCAAAAAAAAGTCGATTGCATAACATTCTATACCTACATATGTATATGTAGCTTGAAAGTTATAAATAGATATCTCGCTTATCTTTCAAGATAACTATGGACTGTTTCATATCATTTTAAAGCAAAGTCCGCTCCCTTTCAAATAAAGTAAGAATATGTGTATGTTATACCACCAATAAGAGGTATGTTTTCAATTTACGGAAAAACCGCAAGTAGCGTTTTCATCAGGATAATATCATTTCATTAGCGCAAATGAACAAAATTTATTTCCAAAATCCCAAGTTTGTAACCGAAATAGTTAGAGGTTATAACAATATCAATAAAATGAAAATATATAAAAAAAACAAAAAAATGCTTGGAGAGAATTTTGAATAAATCAATTTCGAATAATTGTCCCTGAAATGTAGACAAATTTATACCATAATTTATTACGTAAAGAAATCTCTTTAAAGAACCTTTATTTAACTACGCATATCTATTACTAATTCTTTTATATCTTGAACAGTATCGGAAATATATATTTCTACAAAAAAACTGTATATGTCACTGTAACTGCGGTCATATTAAATTTTAAAAGTTTAAAAAAATTGCATTTCATGCGAGTTATTGATACCTGAATTTCAATCTTCTATGTTAAAATTTGAAAATTTGACCCCAAAATAACACCTTTATTTTCACACCCTGTATACCTGTTGCGTTTAAAAGCTCGTTTTGTCGACATAATTGTTTCGTAGACCTTCATTCCAAATTTCATCAAAATCGTCCGTACAGTTTCGGCTGGCGAGTGACCACAGACATTTTGAAAAATTTTGTTTTTCGGGACCAGTTGTAAAACATCAAAATAACGCAACTTATTTTTTTCGACCGCAATACTTTCTTGTTTAGCACACTTCTTCTAATATCTAACGGTATCAAGGTTTCGGTATTTTGATGTACCCCTATCAGGTGATAACCACACCCTCGAGTATTTTTAAATAGCAAAGGGGGTCATGTGACACTTCATCTGATTCCAAACGTACACTGTACTAATAGTTTATACTTATTTATTAACTGATTATATAGTAAAAATGTTCCAACTATCATACTAATAAATTTCAATAATAAAAACTTAACATTTTAGTTTGTGACGTGTTCAAAATGTTCACCATTAGTCTGTTGACAGTTTCTTGTTTCTTCTCCAGCATTCTGTAACATTTCTCTTTTTATGTTTTTACAACCTTGTACAATTCTCAGATGTAGGTCAGCAATACTTTTGGATTTGTCTGGTACACCTTGGACTTCAGGTAAACCCCACAAGAAAAAAATCTAATGGGGTAAGTTCCGATGATGTTCATGGCCATTCTATGTGTCTATTTCGTCCAATCCATCGTCCGGGAAAAACGGTGTTTAAATAATTTTGGACCCTGCGTGCATAATGGGACGAAGCTCCGTCTTGCTGTAAAATTGTCTTGATGAAAATCTTGTTGACGATTCGTGAATATGTCGGTTATTACAGCTGTTATTTCATTCTCTAACATATTCCTAAATTTTTAATTTAAATTTCCGTCAATATCGGGTTTACTAGACTATTACCCAATATACCTACCAATACATTTAACTTTTCCCGAAATTGTGTATGACCTTCACGAAACAACCTAGAATTTGTATCATACCAATACCTAACATTTTAACGGTGACCTTCACGAAACAACCTAGGATTTGTATCAGACCAATACCTAATATTTTGACGGTGAACGTGTCAATTCAAATAAAATGTAGCTTCATCACTAAAGCAAACATGCTTCAAATAATCAGGATTTTGTCCAAGAGTTGTAGTCATAATATCACAATATTCCGTTCGTCTGTCTGGATCATCTTCCGTTAGTTCGTGAAACATTTGCAGTTTGTATGGATGGAATTTATTTTTTTTAAAGTATTTTCAAAACTGTTTTTTGACTGAATCATGAGCTACACTTCTGCTTGATACAGATGGAATTACAACGAATTATGACAACACATTTAACTGTGTGTCTTTTGTAGAGGATGTTCTACCAGAACGCTTCTTGTTTTGCACGCTGCCAGTTTCAAGAAATTTTTAAATAATGGATCTAAAATAATGTCTATCAATGGGACGGTCAGGAAATCGTTGATTAAACATTCTTACGGCTCCGTGGTAGTTACGTCTAGCCTCTCTAAAAATCATAATTGCCTCACATTTCTCGAGTAAATTTCGAACATGAGCCATTTTTAAAACTAAAAATTAAATGAAACTGATAACAAGTTTACTTCTATTCAAACAATACAAGCAATATTTAAATAATAGGTTTTTGACAGTTTTTTTAATAAACAAATAATACGCCAGATACATAAAGTAAAATAGTACATGTACAAATGGTTAAAAAAATAGTCCATACTGTTTTTTAAAGGTTGATTATCGTTAGTGGTGAAGAAACAAAAAACAGGTTAACAGTGAACATTTTGACACCTCACAAACTAAAATTTTGAGTTTTTATTATTGAAATTTATTAATGTGACAGTTGGAACATTTTTACTATTTAATCCGTTAATAAATAAACATATACTATTGTGCAGTATAATTTTGGAATCAGATTTTCATAACCTTTCAAATGAAGTGTCACATGATCCCTTTACTATTTAAAAAAATTTGTGGCCACTCGCCAGCCGAAACTGTACGGACGATTTTGATGAAATTTGGAATGAAGGCCTACGAGACAATTATGTCGACAAAACAAGCTTTTAACCGCAATAGGTATACAGGGTGTGAAAATAAAGGTGTTATTTTGGGGTCAAATTTTAACATAGAAGATTGAGATTCAGGTATCAATAACTCGCATGAAATGCAATTTTTTTAAACTTTTAAAATTTAATATGGCCGTAGTTACAGTGACATATACATTTTTTTCGATACCTTTCAAGATATAACAGAATTGGTAATAGATACGCGTAGTTAAATAAAGGTTCTTTAAAGAGATTTATTTACGTAATAAATTATGGTATAAATTTGCCTACATTTCAGGGACAATTATTCGAAATTGATTTATTCAAAATTCTCTCCAAGCATTTTTTTGTTTTTCTTTTTTTATATTTTCATTTTATTGATATTGTTATAACTCCCCAACTATTTCGGTTACAAACTTGGGATTTTGGAAATAAATTTTGTTCATTTGCGCTAATGAAATGATATTATCCTGATGAAAACACTACTTCCGGTTTTTCCGTAAATTGAAAACATTCCTCTTATTGGTGGTATAACATACACATATTCTTACTTTATTTGAAAGGGAGCGGACTTTGCTTTAAAATGATATGAAACAGTCCATAGTTATCTTGAAAGATAAGCGAGATATCTGTTTTTAACTTTCAAGCTACATATACATATGTAGGTATAGAATGTTATGCAATCGACTTTTTTTTCACTATCGCTAAATCGACTTATTAGCTCATTTTACAACTTTTGGCGAAGTTTGGTCAAGATCGGCCATGATGTCTGGATGTCACGGAGAGGGGGGTTTACTAGGGTCAGTTTTTGGTTACTGAATATTTCTAAAACAGCTGAGTATTTCAAAGATATAAAAGTACCCCATACATTTTTTAGGGTGTGGCTATCACCTGCTTAAAAGTCGTCGTGTCCGAGCGATTTTGTTTGATCTTTAAACATGTTGGCAGAGGGGGGTAAGACATTATCCTCTCACGTATATATATATATATATATATATATATATATATATATATATATATATATATATATATATATATATATTATATAAATTTAGTGGGTAGCAGCCAAGGTTGTGGGGGCTAGTTTAAAGTAAAGAAAAGATCCTTTGTTCAAAGGGTACCTTTCGGTAAATTTATTACCTCCGTCAACCAATCTACAAGAAGTTATGCGTTAATTATACCTATATAAATTAAAATAAGATAGTAACTTACGATCGTGGATACAGTTAAAAACTTTTAAACAGCATTGAAAGAAGACATTTCATTTTAAATTTGAATTATACGTCAAAATCAATTCTTGGACTTGGAAAAAGAATCATTGTCATAGTTATACGAAAAACAAAGCAAATTGCTATAAAACCAATGTATAGGTAGATATGTGAATGTTATTGTGTGTTCAGTGTAAAAGTGTTAGGGTTTTTTTGAATGTCCATTATTATATAGGATTCTCACTTCTACATGGGACATTATCGAGATTAAAACTAAATGAAAGCAAAATATAGTAAGTTTGGTTCATGAGATATGTCTAAATAGAGTTATTCATAACGCCTCTTTTAAACTAAACAAAAAAGGAAAAATCCACACAAAATAAATCCCCTTCTGCCACAAGGGTTAACCCCTTAAAAGTTCATCCTATGATTTCTGTGTTTATCTGGATAAAGTATGTTAGAATAAATTACATTTGAATTTTGAGTGTCACTTCTCTTATGCATTACAAAGTCTGTACAACGTATATGGGCCATTTCTAAAAACTTTCTCTTGAATAAATTTGTTTCAGAGGTCAAGACTTGCACTTTGTCAAATCTGGACTATGTCCAGTGGAATTTACGTGTTGTGATAAAGCACAAGCATCTTTTCTGACTCTTATGTCACTGCGGTGTGATGTAAGTCTATATCTAAGATTCTTTGAAGTCATGCCGATATATGATTGGTTACAATTACTAACAAGGGATTTTATATATTACATTTGTTTTATCTAAAGTGGGGGTTTCATCTTTAAGCCGAGTAAATAGATTGTTAACTGTCTTAAGGTTTTTAGGAGCTACAATGATGTTTCTGTCTTGTTCGAGAATTTTATTAATTTTAGGAGTAAGAGTACTAATGTAAGATATTGAACTGTACTTTTTATTTCAGACTATGATTACTGACATTGTGTTGGTCTTTAATGTTAGGAGTAGAGTATAGCAGTTTTCTTAACATAGGTTCAGGGTACAATTGTCTTTGAGTAATATATAAAGTAAATCTATGCTTTTTTGTCTTAATGATGTATGGGATATTTTTGTGATCCTGTTTTTTAAACCCAGAACTAAATTGACTTTCATTTTATATGTATGATCTGAATAATAATTAAGGTACTTCTCTTAATTCGTCGGTTTCCAGCCTAGGATTACGACATTAGAGTCATCTGAGATTAATAGAGTGTCAAGAAAAGGTACACTGTTATTATTTTCTTTTTCGATTGTAAAATTAAGATGGTCGTTATAACATGTTGAAGACTACAATGATTTCATCATAGTGATCTGTGGGAACAGCACATATGTCAACATATTTTTTTAAAAATGGATGCTCAAAACTTAGTTTGGGGATACAGGCATCGGGTAAGTCATCCACAACATACTGAGCCACAATGGGACTTAATTTGGAACCCATGGGTGTTCCTGCTATTTGTTTAAAAAATTGACTGTTGCATAAGAAAAAGGTGGAGTCAAAAATGAATTCTGTTAGTTTAATAAAGTTATCTTTGGTAAGTGAACAATGTTGTTCTAAATTAACTCAGTGGTTGTGAATAGTTTCAAGTACTAAATTAAAAGGTGTGTTAATAAAAAGAGACTCAACATCTGGACTAATCAGCTTAAAGTTGAGAGGTAGTTTGAAATTGTTGATGAACTCTGTGATTCAAAAGAATCTGACATAGTAATCGTTCTTAAAATTATAAGCCTCAGTGAAAATCTTGGTTACAAACTTTGTAATTTTTATGTTAGGAGCCTCAATCCAAGAAATAATTGGTCTCATTGACAATATAGGTTTGTGTATTTTTGGTAACCCATACAACTTAGGAGCTACACCATTATAGCACATTAAGGATTTGGTTAGTTCACTTGTTAATTTTTCCTTTTTTTTTTGGATTTATTATGAATATTTGTTGTTACATTCTTGGGAATTTGTTTGTAATGGGTTATATCATCAAGTAATAATTGATTGCAAAGTTCATTATACTGTTCTTCATACATAACTGTTAAATTCCCCTTGTCTGCATTTGTGACAATAATCTCTAGGTGATTTGATAAAAAAACTTTTAGTTAGTTTATACCAATGATTAAATTCATTGAAGGTAATATGACTGTCATTCAAGAAATTTGTAATTACGTTAGAAATTTGTAAACTAAGAATATTACGTTTATCCTCATTATGAATGTAATTAATGAAAAATTCGATTTCAGCCAAGAGATTTTTAACTAAAATATCCTCTCTGCCAGCTGGTAAACAGAATTTAGGCTCTAATGAGTTTAAAAAATTTCTAACGTCATTACAAATTTCTTGAATGATAATCATATTACCTTCAATGAATTTAATCAAGACAATTCGTATCCAGAACCTATGTTAAGAAAACTGCTAAGCTCTAGTCCTAACATTGAAGACCAACACAATGTCAGTAATCATAGTCTTCCTTTACGTAACAATGAATCATTGGATGACAAAGAAGTGGAAACTGAAATAAAAAAGTACAGTTCAATATCTTACATTAGTACTCTTACTCCTAAAATTAATAAAATTCTCAAACAAGACAGAAACATCATTGCAGCTCCTAAAAACCTTAAGACAGTTAACAATCTACCCACTCAGCTTAAAGATGAAACCCCCACTTTAGATAAAACAAATGTAATATATAAAATCCTTTGTAGTGATTGTAACAAATCATATATCGGGGTGACTTCAAGGAATCTTAGAAATATACTTACATCACACCGCTGTGATATAAGAGTCAGAAAAGATGCTTGTGCTTTATCACAACACATAAATTCCACTGGACATAGTCCTGATTTTGACAAAGTGCAAGTCTTGACCTCTGAAATAAATTTATTCAAAAGAATGTTTTTAGAAATGGCCCATATATGTTGTACAAACTATGTAATGAATAAGAGAAGTGACAGTCAAAATTTAAACATAATTTATTCTAACATACTTTATCCAGATAAACACAGGATGAACTTTTAACGGATTAACCGTTAGTGACAGAAGTGGATTTATTTTATGTGGATTTTTCCTTTTTTGTTTAGTGTAAAAAAGTTGTTATGAATAAGTCTATTTAGAGGTATCGCACGAACCGAACTTACTATATTTTGCTTTCATTTAGTTTTAATCTCCATAATGTCCCATGTCGAAGTGAGAGTCCTATGTAATAATGGACATTCAAAAAACCCTAAACAATCCATTCATAACACTTTTACATTTACACAATAACATTCACAGATCTAACTATACATTGGTTTCATAACAATTTGCTTTGTTTTTCTTATAACAATGACAATGATTTTTTATGTCAAAGTCCAAAAATTGATTATGACGTATAATTCAAATTTAAAATGAAATGTCTTCCTTCAATGCTGCTTAAAAGTTTTTAATTGTATCCACGATCGTAAATTACTATCTTATTTTAATTTATATGTATAATTAACGCATAACTTCTTGTAGAGTGCTTGACAAAGGTAATAAATTTACCGAAAGTTTCCCTTTGAACAAAGGATCTTTTCTTTACTTTAAACTAGCCCCACAACCTTGGTTGCTACCCACTAAATTTTTCTTCTTGTTTTTCACTTAATCAGCCAAGATTAACAACCTTGATTTTATATATATATATATATATATATATATATATATATATATATATATATATATATATATATATATTGTGCCAGTACACCACTGGCGCATAACGATGGTTTAAATTACATAATTTATTTTTGCAAAGTCAATGTATTCATAATACTTAATGTGGTAATTATTATTATAACTAAAATAAACGGAAAGTTAAAAGGTACATCATCATTCAAAACTTCCCTACTACAAATTTGCTGCACAAGTTTGTTTATGCTTCTTGCGGGAATCCAATTGAATTAATAATTTATATAATCGATTTAAAACAATGTTGGACGAAATCTAAGAAGTGTTAATTAAGAGGTGATTCTAATATAGTAACGGTGAACATCATAATGTTTAATTAACTTACCTTTAATATGATTAATATTACCTTTAATATGATTAATATTTTATAAATATACCATTTGTCAATGTAAAAATGTTTTAACTGATTAAAGCTCTTATATAGTATTGTTTTCACAGTTTGTTTTTACATTTTAAATAGCGCACTTCCCCAGAATTCAAAATCATATAACAGTAAACTTCCAAATGAAGCATAATACACTTGTATAGAGGTATCAATATCAGATATATGCTCGACCTTGAAGAAAGATTAATAATGTGTGACCATCATGAAAGAATCTCGCCTATAGTTACGCATAAGAACCTATCCTCTGTGACTGGCATTATTTTATCGATATTAATGTTAATTACAAAGTCAAAATTAATTAATTTTCATGTTTTCAAAATAATATTCCTGCATTTTTTAAAGTAAAAGATATGTTTATATGCATACAATCTCTTATTTCTCACTTTGAATTAGTTTAAAAAGTTATTAGCGCACCTATCCTGGTAAACTATTGATGAATCATTAGTACATACAGTAAATTTGACAGTCGGAAAATAAGATTGACATTCACGTAAACCAAAAATAGTATAGGCTGTAGTAAAATTCTTTGTGGTATTCCCATCTTGACGGAGTTGGTGGATCAGTGATAACACGGTCTACTTAGCATTCAGGAGGTAATGGGTTTGATTCCAGTTAACGTCTACCCTATATGAGGTTTATTCAGGGGGTTTTCTCATACATATATAGCGGCATGATCACTGCGTGTAAATGCTGGGATAGTAACTTCCCCCTCAAAACTTTAACTTCGTTCCTTCCGATTCTACCCTTCACTGTGGCTCAAGGAATTTGGAAAACTCAAGCTTCACGCCCTCCCCATTGGGGAGGGTATGGAAGACGACTTTTCTTTTTCTTTCTGAAACGTATTAATTTTTTACTTTTAGATTAACTAGCAAGTTTTGCCATTTTTTGACTAACAAGTATGTTGTAAACCACTACGTCGCAGTTCCTCTAATGTCGTAATCTTAGAGTGTCTAATAGCATTTGTTAATCTACAGTCAAACGTATTTGTAAGATAGCAGAATATACTGAGAACATACTGTTTTTCTGCGATTGCTTCAATAATATTGGCCATGAAATTAAATACGGCTATAGTTTAAGTGCAACGACTGCACCACTACTGTATTATGTCGGCTAAACGGTAACCTTCGCTACCGAATTTTTTTATACTTCGAAATGCCAAAAGCTTGATATTGCACTATTAAAACTATTATTTATTACTATTGCTTGATCAAAACTAAAATATTGTGATATCGCATGGTTCTGAAAAAGATAACTTGGAATCGGATTAGCGGAAATTCTTAAAATATGGCAGTTATCCTTCGCCAGGTAGGGATCACAGTGCTCTCATTGTACAGTTCCAATTACGTTCTTTGGAAATTCCAAGAAACCAACATAAAATAGTGAGTAGACTGTATTGAGTTAAAATCTCCAGGTAATCTTCTAATCCAACAGCACTCTATGTGGAATATTACTATATTTTTTTGGAAGAATCCGCAAATTAACTTATTACTAAAGTCGCCTATTGTTTGAAAGATATAACAGCATATCACGGCAAAGGGATACACATTATAATTCCATTATTGCAGTAAGAAATATGTTGTATTTGGTTAATTTGCTATATTTTGTTTCACGCACAGGTATTTAATATTTGTATTGCCATAGTCCACACTATGGTAATGACGTTTAATAGGATTTTTCAGCTGAGCAATAAATAATTATTTGTATTTGTAGGCCGAGACACAAATGGAAATGTCAGGCATCTCTATGCGCATCAACTACTAATGATTATTAGCACCACCGTCACTAGAATTGTACCCTACTTTACTAATGGAATTCCACCTTCAATAAGGAATCTTTAACGTGCAAACATCGTATTGCCACGGGAGCTACAGTTTTAGAAAAACATCTACCTCGGCCAGGTTTCAACCCACGCCGCTCGGGTGAAAGACAAGCACTTCAACCCACCGAGGAAGGTAAACTATTATTATTTAAAAAAACACGTTCTAGGCGCATCCATAAATTGTTTGGGTGTCTTTTGGTACTTACATAGTTTATGAAATTAGCATAGTTAATGTACATTGAAACACAAGTGTTACAATACACTAATATTACAAGAAGACATTGTAGCACTCGTATTTCATACTATTTTTTAAAATTTAAAACCTAAGTCATTTTAATTTCATTGGTTGGTAACATTGTAAAAATGGAGCCGACTTCCCGGTATTTGTACCAACTGGTTCGCGTTTATTTTGTAAATTACTTTGAAGCAATCATGGTAATTAGCTCGAGGAAAATTCTAGTGATACAATCCAAATTTTAAAGAAATACTCCATTCAAAAATGTAAATATACACTGTTCCATCTTATTTTTGATTAGAACAGAAAATTTTTTTTTGTAGTGGTATTGCCATTTGTCAAAATGACAATAAGTCAAGCGGACGCCGTCTTGTCAAAAGTAATCGTGCTGTGTTGCCTACTTAAGTAACGCATATGATGACCAAGTCTCAGATTAAATTAATCATTTGTTGAGAAAATGCCAAAAGTCATCGCAAAGAGTACGAAACTGCAAATTTTAACGTGCTACAAGCACCAGGAAAATAATGTAGCAGGGAAAAGTAATTGGAAACTTATCGTAATGGTGTCGGATATATTTCAAGTACGTAAGAACTTAATCACTTTTTCGCGCACCTTAAGTATGAATTTAGTTTCAGGTTTCACAGTGAAATTATACAAGACATCATAACGGCAAAGCCTCAAAGTCGACATATTGTGGTAAACGCAGAAAATCTGAGTTTTGGGATTTCACCTTTCAGAAAGATCTAAGACGACAAATTGGTTAAATATTAACTAAACTAAAAGCATATAATTTCAGGAGGTGAACCTCCCCTTAGTACCCCTTCTATAGTGTAAAAACACAAAAAGGCGAAATAGTTGATTGAAATGTGCCTTATGTAATTACTTCACTTTTTGCACTTGTTTCAACTATTTAAAGGTTGAATATTCAAATACACCGGAACAATTTTGTAGAATTTTTTTATTTTAACCCTAGGATACTTAACCAATAAAATACCGGCATTTACATCATCCGGCCTTCTGAGACCCGCTATATCAAATCACGTAGAGTCAGAATAGAAACAGAGTTATAGAAGTAAAACTTTATTTATTTATACATATACTATCGCGCTCAAAAAATACTGGACCGCTTGTTACTGTTGACACTTCCAATTTTGATGTAGACACATTTTTTGTGTGTAAAGTAGGGGTTAAGCATTTGTCAAACTGGCAAATTTGATAGATTAAAGACTCATAAACTGTCACGTTGATACTTCATGGTCATAGCCTGCTAACGCAATTGATTATGTGCCGTCAAACCAAATGCACACAACCAAAATTTGGTGTACCAGTATTTTTTTTTTAGTGCGATAGTACATTACAAACGTGACATTAAATATGAGAGTGAACATTATTGTTTACATTTTTTTAGGAATTGGAGAAGCATTTGGTGCACAATCTAATACTATGCTCATTACAGATATTAGTTTTACAAGTAATACATATCATTGTGCTTTTACGATCAATATTTGCGGGACACATTGAGCATCTTTCTCTTAATTGATGCACGTGTTTGAGCGGCTGGCGGACCAGAGATATCAATAAGTCTGATTAGATACTCCCGGACACTACGCCGAGGATAGGGTTAGTGGACCTTCTCTGCGTATGTGGTATCACTAGTTCCTTCGCTAAATTTTTCAAAAACAATCTAAGTTTGTGAGTCACTCCTGTTCTAGTTTGGATGTAAAGACTATGCATGTGTTGAATGCTGCAACATCAATGATCTTGCACGTGTATGTCGACACCATTTGATCCATGGCGTCAACTCCGCCGTTTGTTTTATTATAATGAGTGAGGATTTGAAGCTTCCGATTAGCGTCATCATTCATAGATGCGCCGTGGCGAATGGTGCTTAGTCAAATTACGCATTTGTTCTTCTTACGTGCGTAACTTACCATGGGTACGTTATTACAAAAGCAAAACAATGAAGAGCAGGCTACACATCTTTTGAGGCATTCATTTCTTTCGGAATGTCACATTTATTATGACGTAGTGTACCCACAACAGTAATATTTTTATCCTACAGATAAATTGCTAGCGGAACACTAGTGAAGAAGTTATCTATCGTGAGATTGAGATCTGATTATGAATGCCACGTACAAGAGTTTGTACTACTTCAAGCCCCGTGTTTTTAGGAACTTCTCCGGGCTGACGACCAACATGAACTAAACCATCCAGATCATAACCAGACTTAGGTTTACATCTCCAAAACATTGTAAGTCCATATTTTACCGGTTTACTTGACATATATTGAACGAATCTACATCTATCTCCAAACACAACGTGTTGTTCATCAATAGTTACATTAGTATCCGGTATGACGTAGGTTTTGTATTGCTGAATGAATAAATCCAAAAAGTAAGACACAATTGCTAACATCGATTTCCAAATGCGCATTCCGGGTTCTCTTGTCGTCAAATCTGACGAATCTTCGTATTTTTTTTCAAAGCGAAGTATGGACATTGTGACTCTGTATATAAGATTGGCAAATTCATTACAAAATAGTTCTCTCGCAGGAACATCCCAGCTTCTGTCAGCTCCCGCATGAATGTAAACCACAGAATGCAATAAATTCATCAACAGTTACAACTTTCCACGGTTATCTTTTTGCTCCGTAAACACGTCTCCCCTCTAAATTAGTACAGTTCACAATTTGTTGTACAATAACTGGAGTTATAAATAACTGAAACGCTTCGTTTGGTGTTGCAGCCATATGTTTTCTTGCTAGTGCTGGCGCACGCCGAATAATGTGTGGTTGAATTTTATTTTTCGTTGGTTCCTAACTCTAATCCAGACCACTCGGAGCAATGTAACCACTCGTTGAAGAATTACTAATATCGTCAACATCATCGTAAATGGATCCACAATACTCGTCAAAAACCAATTCGAAATTTGTGTCTTCTGTGTCATCATTTTCAGCTTCTGACACATAACTTTCTTTAGATGGCAGACCATCACTTTCAGCTGCCTACTGCGACACTGTTTTCATAGACAAGGTCACCAAATGTCACGCTTTTCACATTCATTGTTGACGCCGTTATCATGCGATTCACAAGTTCATTCAATATAAGTTTTAATACAACTGAATGAAAATCAGCTGCGCCTACTTTTATACATCCAGCAGTAATGCAGCTTTCAACTTGCACAGACACGTACAATTCCAAGCAGCAGTGCTTGAATTATAATAACTATCAGCCTTGAAACGGGTTTTATAGGACCTAGTTGTACACGGGTTTCCGAGGCTCGGAATATGTAAATATGGGGGAAAAGATTTATTTTTCGTTTTCTAAATACACTTGAACGTTTTTTGAATCAAGTGTGTGTTGAATAAAGACGTGTTTAGATCATATCTGAATCCTCCAGCCGATTAAAATTATTTTAAGCAAATGAGTAAGTAAAATCTCTCCGGGCCTGAGAGGCCTGGTTATGTATCCTAGGATTAAATGTTCATTATAATGAACAACAAAAGCTTTTGCTAAAATTAATGTTAACGATACATTTATGATTCGAATCCATATGTCTGGCCTATATTCCAGGACTTACGCGGAGAGAATAAAATGAAAGCTACCTAGCCATGAAACCAAGGCGCTGTCATGAGGAGTGTTTACTGTTAAGGATATCTGTCAAATTGTGCGTAAATCAAATTATGTTTGTGGTATTTTGACAAAAGAAGGTCATCCACCAAAATCTACACACGACCTCATAACTGCTGTGTATGACGATAATACTCCATCATATTTTCAAATAAACGTCTCGTCAAAGCAGTTCAAATGATGCAGAGAATACGGAAATAAGAACCGCCGACAACATCGGGAAAATTGAAGAAATGGTGTTGGTTTATCCACGAATCAAAGTATCGGTTATCCCAAATCAAAGAGTAATATGCGAAGCATCGGTTTTGTAATTTTTCATAAACATTTAGGCATTAATAAATTGTCAGCGCGTTGCACTCCACGAGTCCTGGTTTCCGAGCAAAAGTGGAGAAGGAAAGAAATATGCTAAGAAAACTTGTCGCCTTAGTTCGTTAGTTTGTTTCTAAAATAGTAACGGGAGGAAATCAGTGAACCACTGCAGTTTGGTTGAGATAAAGAATCAAAAGACGCCATTGTGGAGTGGAGTTACCGAAAGACATTTTTGTAGTAGATAACGTTGTTGGAGAAACGTTCGACTAAGTATTCAATAGTCTTTTGTTAAAAAATAAAATGTTTTTTCTTTCCTGGTTTATTTCATTTTAATCTCCCCTGTTATGCTGAAAATTTTTTGTTTTATACATTACACTTCACGTGCTGGCTCCATACGATTTGACACTTTTTAAAAAGAGGTTTTTCTATAATGGTAAAAAAATTATGAAAACGGACTTGGTAGATGATGCCAGCGCAACCCGTCCATCATAGATAGAGAACGTTTATGACAGTCGTAGGACTAGCAGGGGTTGCCGCTAGTGCATGTGGCACACGAATGAGAGGGGCGCCAACGCTCAAGTGCCTAAATGTAAAATTATCGGTACCTGTTATGTTATTATTTGATATTGGGCATCTAGGACCGCATAATTGAATTATCAATCCGCATCAACTGTTAGTATTATGTATTCTTTTATTATTATAGTGAAAATGATTCACCACGTTATTACAATATGCAGAAAAATTTAGCCTTTAAAATGGTGTGCCCGCTTTCATCACCTACTTGAGGGTAAATAAGCCTAAGAGCGAACCCTACTGAATCCTTTCTTTTACTCTATTTTCTAAACAGGTATTGTCTCCTATTAATTTGTGTTCAATAATGCAGATTTGCATTGGATTTCTTTTTGTATCATTTATCTAGGGAGGGAAACAGACGTGGTAAAAACCTACCTAAGTAAATTTTCAGTACCAGCAAAACATGGTGGTCGACCTTCTGTTAGTCGGTCGTCTAGATCATTCCCGTCTGTAGGTGATGATGTTAGATATGACAATGTTGGACAACCTATTGAAGAAGGGAAAACAGAGGTGCAGGTGAAAGTTGTAAATCATGTGTTAGAACATACTGTGTTAAATGTAATGTGGGACTTTGTTTACATTGTAATGTAGATTTCCGTACACAATTTTAATTATTATGTACCTATATTTAATATTTTAAGATTCTTTAATTGTAGGTAGTGCATGTGACTGGCGTTGCCATATGGCAACTACTAGAGATATCAAAACTAATTTTGGTGTGGCAATACACGATCATTGGACCTACTTTCTAAAAATATTTAGGTATATACAGGGTGATTGACAAAAATATGCCAACCCAAACCTGTTTTTTAATGGAACACACTGTATATTTTTGCATTTTTGGATTCACTGTTACATTTAGAATAACAGTATAGACATTTGTATCTGCATCACTAACCATTCTGCAGATATCGTTACTTCAGTACCAAAATGGGGTTTACTTTGGAACCACGATACGAGCGTTGTCACCACGATGTTGTAAATCTGTTTATACCACCGACTATTAATAATATTCTACCAACAAACAAACTGGGAAATTTTTCGAAAACATGTAAAACTATACAGAATGATTAACTTACGCAAAATGTAATTTTTCTCAATGTATATTTTTTCACATTTCGATTCCCCGTGAAAAGTAGATACTAATTGATAATAGGTTTCATAGCCATAAGACGGACCCTTCTTGAGATATTGACGTTTTATTTGAAAATTATGACATACAGAAGAACAAATAAAACAAAATCTAGAGCAAATAAGAAAATACGAATATCTTCCCTTGTGGTGGGAGGATGTTGGTAAACTTTTTCTTTAACGTAGCCCCAAAGGAAGAAATCAAGGGGCGTAAGATCCGGTGATCTGGCTGGCCAGTTTTGCACACCACCTCGTCCTATCCACCTCATCGGGCAATTTCTATTGAGATATTGCCTAAGGTTGATTGCATAGTGTAGAGGGGCGCCATCCAGTTAAAACCACATCGTACGAATATTACACAGCCCAACACATATTTTGGTGCAGGGGTTTTTGTAACTGTTTTTATGTAATGTTTGGGTGAGAATCCAAAACTGCCGTCAGATTTTTTCTATCAGATCTAGTTTTTGAGATATGCTATATTGACCTTTTTTTTAGAAAGAAATCTTATTTTTTAACTCTTATACATTTTACATTATTACTATTATATTCTCGAACTGCCGGTTAAAAACACACAAACAATCCAAAATAAGGTATTTATTTCATGAAATAAATAAATATATATTTACATATCACTTAAAAATTTTCTTTTATAGGACTTTTTAGCATGGTGTTTACCAGGACAGTCTCGCTGAAGACTCCAACAGTAGTCGGCCATCATGGGGCTACCCCATCTTCCTTGATATCGATCTTCCAGTTTTAATGTCCTGATGGAATCTTTCCCTCTGTTCTTCACTCACATCCCCTAGGTTTTCTGGAAACCGATCTAAGTGGCTGTGGAGGTAGTGAACTTTTATGCTCATGTTACAACCGAGAGTATTAAAGTTCGAAAGCATATTTTCCACTAATTCTATATAATTCTTTGCCTTATGATTTCCAAGAAAATTTTGTACTACTTGAACAAATGAACACCAAGCGTTAGATTCAATCTCATTCATTGATGCCGTAAATTGTGGATCTTTAATAAGCTGCCTTATCTGAGGGCCATCCCAGGAAATTTGTGTATCAAGTAGCCAAAACAAAGTCCATCTCGATTTAAAGCCTTCACAAATTGCTTCATAAGCCCCAACTTGATATGCAAGGGTGGAAATATGATTTTCTCTCGCAACCAAAGGTTCGTTGTTTACGTTTTGCTTTCCTTGAATCATAACATTTCTTAAAGGCCAATTTCGGTTAACCCAGTGCTGATCCTTAGCTCTGCTGTCCCAAAGACATAAAAAACAAGGATATTTTGTATATCCACTTTGCTGTCCAAGGAGGAAGTTTACCATTTTTAGGTCGACACAAATCATCCACTGATGTTCTTCATACTTAATTTTTTTCAGGACTAGTGATATTGCCTCATATTCCTCCTTCATGCTGGTAGAATGACCAATGGGTATTGAGCCATATTTATTACCATTATGTAAAAGCACACATTTCAAACTACGTCTTGAACTGTCAATAAAAAGGCGCCATTCGTTTGGTATGTATTCTGACAAACCCATTTTTTGTAAGAGTCCTCTTATATCGTTACAGAATACCAGGTTATTTTCCTCAGAGTAAAACGGCAGCAGCTCCTGATCTCTTTTACGATAAAATGTAATATTGGAATCTGGTTGAAGTAGATTCTTCTCATTTAATCTAGAGGCGAGTAATTCAGAAGACTCCTTTGAAAGGTTCAGGTCTCTAATGAGATCGTTCAGTTCTTGTTGACTGAAACGTTGGGGACTTCCTAAATTCGCTTCAAAATCACTGTCGTTTTCTGATTCTATACATTGCACTTCATCAAAGTTTGATGATTCTATATCTTCCGGGAGCCTAGGCTAAGATCAATTAGCCCGTATCTCAAAAACTAGAGCTGCTACAAAAAAAAGCCAGGTATTTATGGAATCAGCACATCAAAAATATCCAAAATCAGTTCTTAGTTTTCCGGCACCAAGAAAAACAATTTATTTTGTTGGGCTGTGTTATCTATCTCGATATTTTCCAAAATCTCGGGTAAATCATTTTCCAAAAATTGTAAATATCTTTCTCCAGTAAGACTCCCATCAAAGAAAAAAGGGCCAACCACATTAAAATTGATTATACCACCCCACATATTAACTGACCATCGATGCTGGTGATCAATAACTCTTAAGATGTGTGGATTAGTATCTGAATAGTGATGATAGTTATGTGTATTAATATTGCCATTATTGTGAAAAGTTGCCTCATCCGTAAATATAATGTTATTAACAAAATTGGGTTTTTCATTGACTTTAGTAGTTACTCATTGGCAGAAAGATTCACGATTTTGAAAATCTATTTCACTTAAAGCTTGATATGATAAGGTTGCGATTTGTTTTTTTAAATAAAGCTGCGAACTGTATTTCTATTTAGGTCTAGGTGTGCGGATTTTCTATAAGAGACGCCACAACTTGAAACTCAAATTCTTCATTTGGACTTGCTTGCGCGCTTGGGATAACACACTTCCAGAATGTGTAAATCTCTCAGCTACATTCATAAACGATTCTTTCCGCGGCTGTCTTCTCTCTGGGTATCGTTCACAGTACAAACGGATAGCCAGAAAAACATTTCTTTGCGCTTCGCCGTAACTAAAGATCATATCGACCATTTCTTTTTTAGAAAAATTAATTTTATAGAAAAATTGACAAAACGACAATCCAAAAACACACAACCTAATGGAACAATATTTTAATGATTATACAAACGTCAAAACAATAGATGCAATTGTTCCTCTTTATTACGAGTGGCTAGCCTACCTGATTTGTTTTGATGAATTCTATTGTCATAGTAAATTTGTATTTTAGAATATTTTTACTTAAAGCGTCAATATCTCAAGAAGGGTCCATCTTATGGCTATGAAACCTATTATCACTTAGTAACTACTTTTCACGGGGAATCGAAATGTGAAAAAATATACAGGGTGTTGCATTTGAAAATATTGGGAAAATTACATTTCGGGTAAGTTAATCATTCTGTACACTTTTAAACGTTTTCGAAAAATTTCCCAGTTTGTTTGTTAGTGGACCATTATTAATAGTCGGTGGATAAACAAATGTACAAAATCGTGATGACAACGCTCGCATCGTGGTTCCAAAGTTAACTCTATTTTGGTACTAAAGTGACGATATCTGCAGAATGGTTAGTGATACAGATACAAATTTCTATACTTTTATTCTAAATGTAACAGTGAATCCAAAATTGCAAAAATATACAGGGCGTTCCGTTAAAAAAACACAGGTTTGGATTGGCATATTTTTGTCAATCAGCCAGTGTATACTTACCTAAATATTTTTAGAATATAGGTCCAATGATTGTGTATTACCACACCAAAATTGGTTTTGATATTTCTAATAGTTAAGGAGCAATCCTCCGTCCACGCAGTAGAGACCCACCCGGTATACAATAGTCTCGTCTATTTCAGTAACTTAGCACCTTAGATTATAATCTAAGCTCAGCACGTTATAAATACTTTCAATCGTGTTTGATTTGCGTTGAGTTCCTTATCTGTTATATATTTAGCCTGCCTTTGTGAGTAGGTGTATACACTAACTGATCACTGTAACGTTTACTGCCAATACAGTGACCTAACTGTAGCCGATGGTAGCGCTAGTTTTGTACATTTTAACATTGCGTAGCCTTACTGTAAGGTGTATATACAATACTATTACTAACAGAAGATAAACAGGAAATCAACTCAAAATGATAGGTTATGCGAACACCCTCTTATAATATGGAACCGAATCTAGGACGCCATGACAGTTTCAGTAGGGTCAAAGCAGCTTAAACTCTATCCTTATTTACGTTTTTCTATGCTTTACCCGTACAACTATTCAATATCTCATAATCTTGACATAAAGCAATTCCTAAACATACGACAATGTGTACCAATGTAACTCAGAAATCTCATTAGTATAATAATCCTGATAGTTCCCTCTAGTTGAAATGTATAACCTGTTTTAATTAATACTGAAGGCTACAGATAATAATTATATCATTAGTTGGGAGTTAAAAGTTTTCAATTTTTCATTTGGTACCTATCAGTTGTAGTCACTTCTGAAACCTTTCTCTATCTTATTATAATTGGGAAACCTGCACCTAGTCAATTTGTTGTGTTGGTATCCAGAAACTGCACAAGTAAAACCATCCTTATGTAATTATTTGTGCTAAAGCGGCGGATGAATTATTATAGTAGTGATTGTACAGGTTTAAAAAAAGGAACAAAGGAGATGTGCATTAAGTTGGACCCCCCACCAACAGAAAAAAAATTCGAATTATTAAAAAATTTAGTGCTAATTATGTGTTAATTTGTTACGAAATTCAAAATTTTGTTGCTCAAGAAGAACAGCAGTAAATAAGAAATGGAGAGGGTGGGGCCTGTTTAACATAAAGCTGGACCCCCTCAAAAAAAAAAACTTATTGCGTAGAAGAAAACGAACGAATGTCAGGTGGAAATTTGTTGCTAATTTGTTGTTGTAAAATAGCAATAACTAACTTGCGAGATTTGCAAAAAAAGTTATGTATCCTTTTACAAATGAAAAGGATTAATTTTATGATTATGATTAATTGTAAAAGACAAACACCATACATGATTTGAGCTTCATTAAAAATGGATAGCGATAGGAAATTACTTATTAAAACATCAAACAATTTAACAAAACCTAAATTAAAATTGTTAGACATATCCTCTACCCACTTCGCCAAGATAACCACGATGTGTTCGCCGCCCCGGTGGAAGTTATTTCATTGCCTTTATTTATTTGCATTTACAAGTTCCTGTTCAAATAGTAATTACGTAAAATTGAATTTCACATTATAAATAACAATAACTTACAGATTAACGAATTTGTTACTAAGAAATTGAAGGACAATCGCTGGACCTTTCCTTGTTTTAGTTTGCATAAACAATTTGTTGCTCAAATAATTACTACGTAAATTTGTTTCTCGCACTATAATTAACAATACATTATACATAATCGAATTTGTTGCTAATTATAAACAATAAAAAACGGCGGAGAATCGACGTGCTGCATACGGGACTTTTCGTTATTTAATTTGCATAAACAATTTGTTGCTCACACAATTACTACGTAAGTTTCGTACTATAATTAACAATAATTTATACACAATCGCATTTGTTGCTAATTATAAACAATGAAAGATGACGGAAAATCGATGGGCCCTCATACCGGACTTTTCTTTGCTTTAATTTGCATAAACAATTTTTTGGTCAAACAGTTACTACTAAAATTTGTTCTTCGCACTGTAATTAACAATAATTTATACATAATCGAATTTGTTGCAATAAAAAACGACGCAGAATCGATTGCTCTCATACGGGTAATTTCGTTGTTTAAATTTGCACAATCAATTTGTTGCTCAAACAATTACTACATAAATTTGCACTATAATTAACAATAATCTATACATAATCGAATTTGTTGGAAATTATAAACAATAAAAAAACGACGGAGAATCGACGTGTTCTCATACGGGACCTTTCTTTGCTTTAATTTGCATAAACAATTTTTTGCTCAAATAGTTACTATGTAAAATTGCGCTATAATTAACAATAATTTATACCCGATCGAATTTGTTGCTAATTATAAACGATAAAAAACGACGGAGAATCCATGTGCTCTCGTACGGGAATTGTCGTTATTGTAATTTGAGTAACAATCTGTTGCTCAAATTGTTACTAAGTAAATTTGTTCTTCGCACTATAATTAACAATAATTTATACAAAATAGAATTTGTTGCTAATTATAAACAATAAAAGACGACGGAAAATCGATGTGCCCTCATACGAGACTTTTCTCTGCTTTAATTTGCACAAACAATTTGTTGTTCAAATAATTGCGTAAATTTTTCTTCGCATTATAATTAATAATAATTTGTACATAATCGAATTTGTGCTAATCATAAACAATAAAAACGTCGGAGAATCATAGTGTTCTCATTTTTGAGCAACAAATTGTTTATGCAAATTAAAACAACGTAAATTCCCGTATAAGAGCACATCGATTCTCCGCCGTTTTTTATTGTTTATAATTAGCAACAAATTCGATTATGTATAAATTATTGTTAATTATTGTACGAAGAACAAATTTAAGTAGTACCTATTTGAGCAACAAATTATTTATGCAAATTACAACGAGAACTCTCGTACGAGAGCACACGGATTCTTCGTCGTTTTTTATTGTTTATAATTAGCAACAAATTCGATCGAGTATAACAAATTGATTATGCAAATTAACCGATTAAGTACTGGTACCAAAAATAATGAAATTTAGAAAATTGTTACTAATTATCAATTATAATCCTATTTTCATTAGATAAAAATAATCAGATATTTTTTGCCGCTCTTGGTTTACAAGAAATTACGTGTCCTATATATATGACACTGGTACAATGTGAGTAGGATTGCACTCCCTATAACAATGAACGTACAACATACTACTGAAATACGATGGGTTTAGCGACTCATGAAACAAAAAATTATTTTTATTTATGGTAGGGTTCAAAACATTCTACATCACATTTTGAACAAAAAATCAAAAAATTGGTATCTACGCTGTTTTTCCCTCCATCTTATCGAATGGCTGTTTCCATCATACCGAACATCAGACACTACGCCATGCACGTTGTGTTTCCGATGGCTAGAATGGCCTTGTTTTAAATAAAATGTGGCAACACTTCTTCGGAAATCTAAACAAGAACCTGGCCCATGAATTTTTCTGTACAAAATCCATGCATTTGTTATGGACATGTCATCATTCTTGTAATTAACAACCAGTACCATTTTTTGCCTCTAATCCTAATAGCATATTTGCCAACTATCCAGTCATGATGATCAACACCTCTCATATATTGATTGTACATTTTCATAACAGTAGGTTGGGGGACATGAATTTTTTGTTGTTTAGATTTGCACCACCTTGAAGCATTACCTAGTGGTTCAATGGTGTCAAAATTTGTACAAATTGTGACACATTTGTTATCGTTGCATTTTAAGATTAAAATTTCACCATTTTTGTCAAATCGATAATCAAATGTGCCACACTCTTTCTTTGATAGTTCTTTTGAATTTAAAAGTGGGCATTTATCTGTTGTTCCTGTAACAAGTAGGATAAGAAAAGTATAGATTATTGCAGTATATACCTGTTGCACAAAATACAATTGATGTTAGATGAATCAGTATGTCACGATTTGTAAAAAAGTTATCAAAATGTACCAAATGGTCATTAGGATTTTCAACGATTACTAAAACATCTGTAATAACTTTCGAACCTTGCAGTAAACCCAGAGTTGCATTTTTATCTTTGCCAGTATAAACAGAAAATTTGTAGCAATATCCATCTGAACTACATAGCGTCCGTAATTTATATCCAAATCAAATTGGTTTTGCTTGTATGAATTGCTTCATACGATTGTGCCCATAGTATTTCACAATCATTTCGTCAATTGATAAATGAGTAGAAAATGTACTCCATTGTTGAAATGCTTGGTTTATTTTATTTATTAGTGGACGAATTTTATAGCACCTACAATGAAACACATAATGTTAGAATTCTGACATTGCTATTATATGCTATTTTATTTACTTATCAGCCAAATCAATTTCGTCGTTATTACAACAGTGAAAAACTGATTTCAATTTCAAGTATCTATTTCGAGACATTGCCATCCGCTACAAGTTGTATTCTGGTGTCTTCATCTGTACTCCAATATAACTTTTTAGAAGGTAAAATATGGTAACCAGAAAATATTAAAAATCCAATAAAAGTTTCCCGTTTCTTCTTGCAATAAATTATATACATTGTCTCTCTTATTGTGTTTGTATAGGATGGCAGAGATTTATGCCAACGTGAAGTAATATTAGTTAATTTATTTTTACCCGTACTTGTTAAAGAGCTTTTATCGGGTTTCTTACGAGTGCATTGCGTATCAGGATCATCATCACGATTAGACACATTAGCTCTTTGTAATTGAATTCTATATTTCCAGGAATATCATTGATTTCATTTTCACCCGTTATGTCTTCGTCGCCTTCATCACAATCACTTAAAATGTCCGGATTCGGTGGCAAAACAGCTACATCTACACTATCCGCATTTTCCAATGTTTATAAAATTCCTTATCTGCGAATAACGCTTCAATATCTTTAACACTTAAAAACCGCTTACTTGCCATGTTTTACACCACAATAAAAGCACAAAAGAATCAGAGAGCATCGCCTCTAATATATATACCAACAATCTCTGCCAGAATCATCTAGTCTGGACGTGTAAATTCAAGGTATAAACGTATACGAATTGGACCAGTGTCCTATAAATATGACATATTTTGTACTTAATTTATTGAATTTAAAAAAAAACAATTGACGTGTCTTATACATTATTGTTTGTAGTTCAAGACCAAATAAACATAATAATAATAATAATTTAAAAAAAAACTAAGGAAAACTAAATGCCTGACAAGCGAAGAAAAAATAACCTTTCTTGTAAATTGTTTTTCTGTTTATAATTGCTAATTCCATATAAAAGTAAAGGTACATTCTCGCTCCTAAAAGATGACAAAGTAATATAAAATTTTACAAAAATACATTTTTGAATTACAACCAAGAACTAAAAATTGCTATTTTGCTGTCCTATATATATATATATATATATATATATATATATATATATATATATGTACTGTGTCATATATATATATATATATATATATATATATATATATATATACACCATACATAATGGGTTAAAACAAAGATAATTCCCGTATGAGAGCAATCGATTCTCCGCCGTTTTTTATTGTTTTATTGTATAAATTATTGTTAATTACAGTGCGAAGAACAAATTTTAATAGTAACTATTTATCAAAAAATTGTTTATACAAATTACAGCAAAGAAAACTCCCGCACATCGATTCTGCGTCGTCTTTAATTGTTTATACTTAGCAACAAATGCGATTGTGTATAAATTATTGTTAATTATAGTACGACGACCAAATTTACCTAGTAATTGTGTGAGCAACAAATTGTTTAAGCAAATTAAATAACGAAGCTTTTTATTAAATTATTATAAGTTTTTGTTATGAACGAATATGTTCAAAGGTAAATATGTAATTAAAAATTATTATTAATTTTATTAAACACATAAATAAAAAGTTTACCTTGAGTAGGGTTTGAACCTACGACCTGTACTTTGCTGCTTTTTATTGTTTATAATTAGCAACAAATTCAATTATGTATAATTTATTGTTAATTATAGTACGAGAAACAAATTTACGTAGTAATTATATGAGCAACAAATTGTTTATGCAAATTAAAGCAAAGAAAAGTTATTGTTATTTATAATGTGAAATTCAATTTTACGTAATTACTATTTGAGCAGGAAGTTGTAAATGCAAATAAATAAAGGCAATGAAAATAACTTGCACCGGGGGTAATTTTCTATCGCCATCCTTTTTTAGTGAAGCTCAAATCATGTATGGTGTTTGTCTTTTACAATTAATCCAAATCATAAAATTAATCCTTTTCATTTGTAAAAGGATACATAACTTTTTTTGCAAATCTCGCAAATTAGTTATTGCTATTTTACAGCAACAAAGTAGCAACAAATTTCTGCCTGACCTTGGTCCATTTTCTTCTACGCAATAAGTTTTTTGGGGGTCCAGCTTTATGTTAAACTGGCCCCACCCACTCCATTTCTTATTTACTGCTGTTCTTGTTGAGCAACAAAATTTTGAATTCCGTAACAAATTAGCATATAATTAGCACTAAATTTTTTAATAAGTCGAATTTTTTTTCTATTGGTGGGGGGTCCAACTTGATGGACATACAAAGGAGACTAATTAAAAAATAGTAGTTATTATTGTCATTGATTCTCTTCCTTGTAAATACTCAAAAAATAATAAGAACACACTATTACAAAAAAACAAATATAAAAATCGATTAGTTGCTAACTTTGCACAACCTGTTGGATTGTAGGTAAAGTATATTACTAGAAGACAACCGTTACAATGTAAGTAAATGTAAATATGAGTTGGAAAGCTACAAGTGTCCAGAAGAATTAAATATAACAATAGAGAGTTTTTCTAGATTTTTTTATATTTTCCTATTTCGAGGCTTAAAATTTAAATCATTTGGACTGATTTACTATTAGAAATATTACCATTGAGGTACTATAGATGGGATGACGAAATATCAAAAAAAAGAAAAGGTATCATCTCCTTCATAGTGGTATTATATTTTCGTCACGTCGTGTCAGTAAACATCAATCATTTGTTAAGTATGTTTTATTTATTAAAGTGTGTTGGTACTATAGACGGAATGATGAAATATCAAAAAAAAAAAAAAAAAATATCTCTTTTATAGTGGTTATTCGTTAAAGTGTGTTTTATTTTAACAAATTATTGTATAAATTTAAAATTTGTATACAAAGTATTATGTAGGAGTACTAGATGATCAGTCATTGATGTATCGATTATTAACATTACTAAATTACTAATAATTCAGATACTAAAATATCTCGATTACAGTCACCATTAATTACACACATTCATGCCAAAGCCGGGATTTAAACATATTCACTTATAGTCCAGGATCACCGCCCTCTTTTAAAAATGATTACATTTTACGAGATGCACAACATTTTCTTCCACAAAAATTCTCGACAGTGGTAGCTAAAGAAAGGAGCAGGTGTAAAACATGTCGATTGGGTGGTTGTCCAAACTTTATGACTAACAATTAGATTTTTAGTTAAATCTTGAGCTACTTTGGTAAAGTGCTCAAAAAAACGTTTGTCCTACAAAATGGACGATTTGACAAAAGGGTCCTCCACTACTAAAATGTATCAATAACAAGGTCATAAAATTGTAAGCTGATTTAAAAATTATTACTATCAGGCTGAATTTTCGTGAGTAGCTCCATTTTGACGAGACGTCCAAACTTTATTAGTATCAAATAGCTTTTTAGTTAAATTCTGAGATACTTCGGTAAATCAGTCGAAAAAATGTTTGTTCTACAAAATGCATGATTTGATAAAAGCATCCTCCATTACCAACATGTACCAATAACAAAGTGATAAAAAATGATTACTAACCAGCTCATTTTTTTACTGTTGCTTGGTGTTTGCATAATGAAATAGCCACATTATACTACAAATTGAGTAGTACTTTGTCCAGTCCTACACTCAGAAGTGTCCTACATCACGAAATTTCCAAAATTGTCCATTTTTTGATAGGTGCAATTTTTTAATATAATCTGGTAGGGGGATTGTTCATGCGTCTAAATCTGTTTCCACGATTCGAGTTCACTTCATTTTGTTGCTACCTTGAAAATAAGGGCGTAAACGGACTTCGGTTATATCTCTCTAACTATAGATCTGAGAGAAAAATTGTGCAAAGCATTTTTATAGCAAATTGAAATATCTATAGCTCTTTACTTTTTTTTGCGTCAAATGAAGAATAAACAAGTTATTTTCAAAATACCATGAAAAATTAAGAGATGAAAATCCACCGAACTGGGGTCTGCTAGATCTCCAGACCTATCTGTACTAAATTTTTTCCTTTGGGGTACCAAACTCCTGCAACTACTAGCGAAGATATGAAAGAAAGAATTTGTGATGCTTTTTGCCAAACGACCCATGACATGCTAATTGATGTTCAACGTTCATTTATGAAACAAATTCAACTGTGCTTGCAACAAAATGACGGTGTGTTTGAACACTTATTGTATATTGCTCTAGTATTTCTTCAATTAATTTTATTATATAGGTGTTAAAATTTTGTAATAAAAATAAGTCGTTGCTTTGTGTTGATGATTTGATCAACTTGTTTTTTTTTATGATAATCTTGCATAATGATGCTCTCAGAATATTTAACATAGCCTTCTAAAATTACAATTCACATAACACAGTCCTGTTACTCTTAAAACTGCAATAATTTCAAGTGTCAACTTGAGGTATACGAAACCCAATATAAAATCGAAAGAGAATTTATTTCTCTATCTGAATTGCTTACAAAATGCAGGGTGTTCTATTTAAAAAAAATTGAGTTATGGCCAATCGAAATATTAAGTTATTGTACAACCGTAGCAAACACCCTGTACAACGGAATTTCACTTTTAAGTTTTCGGATGACAGTAGATGATCTTGACAAAATATTTTTAATTAATCTGTCACAATGTGGCCGCTGCAGATTTTGTTCATTGTGTTTGCACGTCATATTTCTCCTAAAAAGTTGAATAACTGTAACGGCTGATTCTAATTAAAAAAATAAAATGTCTGATAGGCAGTTCATGACAGTATAAGAGTATTTAAAAATATACATGGTGTTCAATTTAAAATATTTAAGTTGGATACTGGTATCTGAAAATGCAACACCCTGTCTGTAGAATTGTAGATATTTTTAGGTTACGGAGAAGAAGCTAATACACAACTTTCATATTTAAAGATTTTCTCTATCTAAACTACTTATGGAGCAACATAAGGATTACACACTAATTTTACACCCGGTATATACAGGGTGTCCGGTGAGGAACTGTACGTACAAACTGAAATGGTATGTTCCTTGGGTCAATTTAAGTAAAAAAAGTCCCATAAACATAGGTCTGATTCGCAATAGTTACCCAGATACAAGCGTTTAAAGTTTATAAATGATCACATATTTTTTCAAAAGTAATTATTATTAGTCAACTGGAAAAACAAAATGGAAACAATCTATCATTTATTCGTTTGTGTTCTAATAATGTTGAAACACAGAAGAAAAGGTTTGGTGATTTGGAATCCTCCTGTTGGGAAATCTTCGTTCATATTCCCTAACGGCAGCTCTCGCATTTCAATCACAAAATCCATAAATGTAAATGATGTCAGCATACTCTTTGTTAGAAAATTGAAAAGGCATTTTAAATTTAAATTACACTTAATTTACTACAATCCACTTTGTCATTATTAGAACACAAACGAATAAATGACAGATTGTTTCGTTTTGTTTTCCAGTTGACTAACAATAATTACTTTTGAAAAATATTGTATCTATTTAAAACTGTTTAGTTAACTACAAGAAAATCCATTAGTTTGCATCACGACACCCTGTATAGTGACAACAGAACTACTGCCCAGACTCGCATTTTAAAACGACTTTAAATAAAAATTTGAAATTTTGGTCGAGGATTGGGTTGAGTAATATGCACATTTTAAGCAAAAAAACAAATGACAATCACTTCCAGCATCACCGGAAACGATTAAATTTTTTTTATTTTGAATGGCAACCCTACTATATTACAGCATATTTGAATTGCACGAGGAATTCTAAACATTTTTTAAGTAGCATGTGTTATACCTAAACTCAATAGATTTTGACTTATGAAGCTCTAACCTTTTTAACCTATTTTGACATTTGAATTAAAAAAAACCGAAGTGGGCTACGACCAAAATGGTGCAATTTGTACTTTAATCAAGCCACTGTAGGATGGCGGAAAAAAAACTGAAGTTAACAATTTTCAAAAATCAGTATTTCCGATGATAATTTTAAAATTTTCATAGAATTTTGTGCTAAAACAGTATAACTTACAACCATAAAACTTTCACTATCCAATTCTACTTTTTAGTAGGATTGGGTAGTGAAAGTCTTATGGTAGTACATTTTGGGTGAAACGGAAATATGCATATTACTCAACCCAATGGGGGACCAAAATTTCAAATTTTTATCTAAATTTATATAAATTATGTTATTTTAAAATTGAGCAAACAATAAAACATTAAAAATAATATTACATTACGAATAAAAGTATAAATTCGTTATTTTAAATAATGCTTGGAGGACTACTGTTTTATTTTATTGGTAGTGGAGGATGCTTTTGTCAAATCATCCATTTTGTAGGACAAACATTTTTTCGAGTACTTTATCAAAGTATCTCTAGATTTAACTAAAAAACTAACTGCTAGAATTAAAGTTTGGACAATTACCCAATCGACATGTTTTACACCTGCTCCTTTAATTCGTAAAGGAAAAAGTTGGGCGTCTTGACAAATCAATTTTAAAAAAAGGTGCTAGATCCTGAACTATTATGTCACAGTTCACAAAAACTTGAAAGAACTGTGTAAAAACTTACCACCCATCTACCTGTTTGAGACTATTCTCTTACACATTTTTGTATTGGTTTTAAATATCAATATGTTTAAGTTAAATTCTTAATCTTCACACATTTTGAATTTAAAAACCAGAATTACTTACTACTCCGCATCTGGAGTCCACCCCACTCTGACTACATACTCCATCCAAGGAAATAACATTGAAAGAGAGAATTGAAGTTCTAACATACAAATATCTACAATTTGTCTATTTTCGTTAACTTTAAATTCTATCATCTTAAGGTATGACTTAGAATTTGCACAACCAGCTCTAGGAAATCGGAATTCTTCTACTTCACCTGTATCTGATTGAGAAGAAGGAAAACAAAATATTTTCACATCCCCATCATCCACCTCTTCATAAAGTATTCTGTATACTCCATCTAAAAATATTCCCAACTATTTTTTCATTTTAATTAAAAACAATAACTACCTTTACATAAAGGTTGCCACCAATACCCTTGATACCGATTAAATTCTTCTTGCATCACATATGATGGGACACCTGCACATAAAGGATCATCTGCAAGACTTCTACCTCCTTTATGAGCATAGGTTAATCGAACATTACAGCCTGATATTGTATGTGCAACCCATATATCATGGTTACAAATATAAGCAACTAGATCAGCATTTGATGGACAAATTTGAGGATTTAATTTTGCTTCTGATGAAGTCATTCTCAATTTTGTTGGAAATAACGGAGCAGCCTTAAAAAAGTAACCCTTAATTACTTTTTAAAAGATTTCTGAATACAACTATGGTTTGAATATTTATTACCGAATATCCATTATCTAGACATTGAAATAAACTACTTGCTGCTGGAAAAACAATCTTTCCAGAATCACTATGAATTTCGTAAGATGTTATACCCCATGTGGTAAGTCGTTTTCTTTCCCATAATAATTGTTCTTCCCTAGAGTATTTATTGGCAGATGATAAACTTGGAAAATTAGCTTCTATCACACAATTTGATTGTAATCTTAAGCTTGTTGCTTCATTACTATTAGGTACATCAGTGTATAACAGTGTCATTTCCCAACCATTTTGGGGTGTACTTAAAAAATAAATTCTTGTCCTACCATCTTGCAGTGTACGAAATGATATTGATGTAGGTACCATAGTCGATAAACTTGATAACTGCCTACGTAAATCATTTACAACACCTTTTAAGTCAGACCATGAAAGTTTTGTGCCTAAACTTTTTACTTCCATTTTCATTTGCGTTTTTTATTTGATCATTTCTTATTATAACTGATTCAAAGAGTTAGAACTTTTCATTGAATACATTCGTTTTTTGACAACAATAATTTATTGTAACTATTTTTGTGTAATTGCATTTTAAACATCATACTTATAATACATAAAACTAATAGTAAAGTAGTTTTCAAAAATTATAATGCCTTATAAAAATTTCTTTCGACCTAAATAAAAACTAACCTATTTCACCTGACAACAGAAATGAAGTTATTTAAAATCCCTGCAAAGTGAATGGTAACTTTTTATTTTTTAAATTTGTTCACCTGTTTAAATTTTCGCCCTAAAAAACATTTATTTACGCCGTGTCTGCTACCACGCGAGCGTGGTGGATACTGTTGCTAATTCTACCAAGATAGTGTTGTCATTATATTTGAATGACGACCGCTACATCGCATACATTTGGAAAATATGCCCCGATGACAGAATTTAAAGCTGCAGAACTCCAAAATACAATTACTTGTTTATTGTGATTTATTTTGTAAAAATTAGAGAACGTTGATTATCATAATGATAATAGTTGAAAAACAATATTTGCTTATTCAATACCGTATGTCGATTTCGTCAAATGCGCTACGAATGTTCACCATCCTTATTTAATTCACTGTTTTATATGAGAAGACAGTACAAACAAGTTGGATAGCTAAATTCATACATTAATGATGTAGCGGTAAACACTCCTGGCGAGGATCAATGGTAATTGCGGAGAGAGCTCGTACTGTTTCTTCCCTGTCCTATGGCTATGATTCAAAAAAATATGTTTAGCCGTTTGAAGATCATCAGTTCATTTCTAGTTGATCAAGAGATTATTTTACTTTTTATTAAGGGTTTTAATTTATTTTTTGTTTGTGTGAAAGGTGAATTGATCGAGAGTGCTCTTAACTGTATCATGGGTTTTTTAAATTTTTAATTTAATGCTGTATGTTTTTATTTATTTAATTTTTTTTTTAAATTGATTTGATCGAGACTGTTTTTAGTAGTGATCCAAGAAAATTGTTTTACTTTTGAGGTTTTTTTGGTGTCGGGGGTTTTTAAATTTATAATTTAATGTTATACACTATTTAAATTGGTATTAGAAACGTTGCACAACGTCTAAAAGATATATTACACAATGATTAAATAAATGTGCTTTATTTTGCAATAAATATATATTACATAAGAATAATACTCCAAATATTTAATTTTTATAAAATGATATCATTTACTAAACCATTTTCGCTTCTAATGTTTGGCTAGATGGATAAAAGAGGGATATTTAAAAAACATCATATTAATAGACATATCTTTTAGTAATTAAAAATTATTATTAATTTTATTAAATGCATAAATAAAAAGTTTACCTCGAGTAGGATTCGAACCTACGACCTGTACTATTCGTTCATAACAAAAACTTATAGTAATATCTTTTAGTATTACAAGCATAAAAACCGCTGCCAAATTATCTGCCATAATGCTTTCTCACATATGTAAATAACTTCCAAGCCCACAATACCTAAATTTTAGTCATAATGGTTTTTAAACACGATAATTCCTCATTTTATCCGCTGTTTTGAATTTTTTAGTTCTGATAAATGATTTATTCTCAGGGATTTTAAAAACCCTCAATACCCGACTTTCAAAAAAATTTTGCACACTACAAACGGTGCGCCACTGGCAGTTTAAAATTTTTTTTTATTTAGATAATGTTTTACAAATTAACAAAGTTACAAAATTGATCATTAGCCCATAATACCTGAATTTTAGTCATATCGGATTTTAAACATGATAATCCCCCATTTTTGATCCCACATTTTCAATTTTTTAATTTTGACGAATAATTTATACTTAGGATCTTAAAAACCCCCAATACCCGATTTTCAAAAAAAAAAAAAATATCGGTTGATAAATTAAATAAGCACGATAATCCCTCATTTTTGATCCGCCATTTTGAAATTTTTAATTTTGACAAATGATTTATACTTAGCGATCTTAAAAACTCCCAATGCCCGACTTTAAAAAAAAATCGGTTGATAAATTAAAAAAAGCACGATTTTGTACCCCAAAAACGGCGGCGCGTCACTCACAGAAACAGACAGACAGACACGCAATTTTTTTTTCTAAAAACTTGTTTTTTATCGATAACTTTAATGTTTCGAAACACTCGCACACTCACACACAGACACACAATCAGACACGAGATTTCATTTTCTAAAAATGTGTTTTTATATATACAAAATACAAAACGTCGAGCAATGTAAAAAAAAGTGTTTGAAAATTTAAACAGATTACATAGCTTTCTCTTCAAACGTACGTATATGAGAAAACAAAATCATCTAAAAAGTTTATATGTATTAAAGAAAGTTTAAAATTTATTCAAAATTAATCTTGCTGTTCCTATTAGTATCTTTTTATACCGTATATTGAACCTACAATTGCACTGCCGAATTTATTTTCACAGCCGGTGCAAATACAAAATCTTAATCAAAAAATATTTTTTTAAAGTAATAAAATATATTTTCACGGTATATCACAAGAGCGTAATTATTTGCGAAAATTTTTTTGAGACCACGAATAATTTGAAAATTATCCCGAATCGAAGACGAGGGATAATTTTCTTGAAATATTCGTGGCCGAAAAAAAATTTCCAGGAATAATTTATGCTCGTGTGGTATTCCGCAAAAAAAAATCACACCAATATTTGGAATAAAACTATAAACGAAACCTGGTGCCCTATTCTCGAGTTCACTTGACTTATTTTTCGTGCGATATTTAACTCTTATCGCACGAAATACTAAAATTTTGCATTCGTTATATTTCGAAGGATAGACATCGAGTGGAAATTTACCGCTATACAATACATCCTGTATTCGATACATGCGCATTACATTACAAGTTTATTGACATTATTTCTTGTTTTAACTAACCTTAAATCTGCATCATTTAGTATAATAAAATTGCATAATTCTGTAAATGGATAAGGAAAATTAAAATCTACGGTAACCTAGCATAAGCTACGTTATTGTAATCCCTGCAATGATTTTAGTTTCCTTTCCATTTAAGTTGATATCGAAATTTTGTTATAAATGTTTAGAATTTGATCAAAAATGCATTGCTTCGGATCAAATTCATTAATCAATGGTAGTAGAAAATGCTCAAGTTTTCGTCCAACAAGACAATTTCATGCAATTGGATGCCTTAATCATTTAAGTGATAGAAAATTTGTTAAAATGTTTAGAATTGACAAAAATTTAAGTTCAGTGATTATTAACATGGTGTCAGATTTTATTCAGTCAACAAGGTCATTGATGCTTAACAAAGGTACAAATGTTTTAGTCTTGTGAGTTTAACCAGTTGGACAATGTGTATTAATTATTTACTACAGGCAGTAAGTCAACTTCATATGTTCCAGATGCATCTGTGACGTTGTAACTGGTACTTTACACAGAACCTCGAGATAGTTTAACAGATGAGACTGAAAATTTACGTAAAATTCCTAGAAGAAATGTCTCTCAAACGTGAAAGGTGTGTATGTTTACGTAATATAATACAAACATTTCACTTGTCTATTGTTTAATACATAGGTTTTACAATAAGTTTGGATTTCCTGGCGTTATTGGATGCATTTATTGCCAGCTTATTATAGCACCACAGAACCATCCTCCGATTATGTGGAACAGTTGTATGTTAATAGAAAAATTATCATTCCATTAATGTTAAGCTAGTAAGTATTTCAAGTTAGTCTGGTTTAATTTGTAACTCTTTGCTATAGATATGTGACAGTGATATAAAGGTAATAAATGTAAATGCACGTTATCCTACGAGTACCAATGATTCTTTCATATGGAATAATTCGCAAGTGAAAGTATTAATGGAGCAGTTGCATGAACGTGGCCAGACTTCTTTTTATTTACTCAGTGAAAAATGGATTGTATTTAGAACTCAAAATATGAATCATTTTTTAGGAGACAGTGGTTACCCTCTTAGGTCTTGACTTTTAACACCGCTAGAGCAAGAACCTGAACCACATTCACCAAAAGCTGCATATAATAATTGCCATAACCATCCATATATTAGTGAAATATGTAATGGGCTATTAAAAATGCACTTCCGTTGTCTATTAACACATTTACCGCCGGCACCGCTCCTGAGGCGTTTATCCGACTTTAGCAAAATCGCCGAGACCGCCCGTGCGGCGTTCTTGTATAGTTCTAATACAACGGTTGAGAAATTCGTGCGGACAGTTTGAATTGCTTTTTCGTGTTTAAAGGATGTTTTGTTAAGGCTTAATCCACCATACTTTGGATTTGGTTTTAAGAAGTCATAATTTGAACCTTTTTTAGCGCAATTTTATTAAAAAAGGTAAGCTTTTACATATATTTGTTTTTTTATATTATTTATTCTTATCAAACAATGTCTATTTTGGTTTTTTATTAGTTTTAAAAGGTATTAAAACAAAAATAAATTCATACACAAAACCAAACAAAAGTATAACGTTGATCGCCCGAGGGCGTTGACCGCACACAACACGTGTGTAATTTTTTGTTCTTTTTCTTGCAGGTATCATGGATGACGAGCCAGGACCTTCAAAAAAATAAAATATAACCAAGACAGAAGAAAAAATTAAGACGCTGAGCTTTTAGCTCTTTAGATTCTGAAAACGAAGTGGATCCCTTTGAAAACAGTAGCGACGATGATCCGGATTATTCGGCCGATGACGTTAGTGAGTCTGAAGACGAAGATTATTCTTCAGAACCTCTACAAGTGCCTCTTCGATCCTACCATCTCTGCACTTACAACACCTCGAACAGTGATTGGAGTTATATTGAAGTTCCAAGTGAAAATTTGAATTTCATGAAAACAACAGGTTTACTTGTGAATATTAATTCCACAGAGCCAATAGATTATTTTGGCCTGATAGCAGCAGATGATTTTTTGATATGGTTGTACGAAACCAACAACCATTCAATTGATTTAATCTCACTGGGTTTAGGAAAGGAACTAAGAATTGCTGGATGGTTTGATGTCACTCCAACAGAAATGAGAATTTTCTCGGATTGCTTTTTCACATGGGGACAATCAGGCTTAACAGAATTAATGGCTATTGGAAAAAATCATCTGTTCAACCTAACGTGTTTTTCGTCTTTATGAGCCGTAATCGGTTTTGCTAATTTTGAGAAGCTGCAGTTTGAAGATAATGAGAGCCAAGAACCACGAACTCAGTTGGGCAAAATTATGCCTTAATAAATTTTTATAATAATAAAATGGTTGCAATTTATTATCCGCAAGGGAACTATCTATTGATGAATCCATGGTTTTGTGGAGGGTCGCTTAAAGTTTCGGCAGTATGTAAAGGCAAGAGACATAAATTCGGTATAAAGCTTTATGTTTGTGTGAACCTAACGGTACTGCTCTCAAGCTATTAGCATATGCTGGTTCTGCAGATCCTGTGTTATCCGGGAAGGACACACCGAAAAAGTTGTGTTAGCTCTGTTGTCACATAGATTGGATAACGGTCATTCAGTCTTCATGAATAACTTTTATAATAGCGTAAAGCTAACTAAGGAGTTGCTACGTAGAAAACATAAGTAACAGGAACCTTACATTCGAAGAGAAAAGGAAACCCTGAGGCAGTCGTAAACAAAAACTCAAAAAGGTGGTTCAATATAATTCACAAGGAATATATGTGGTTAAATGGAAAGACCGTGTGAAATTCTGGCAATTTCAAGCAAATACAACGACATATTGAAACCGTGACTACTCAAGCGCGGTCAAAAAAGGAAAAACCTACCTTGATAAGTAAATATAATAAGTTTATGGCAGAAGTCGACCATTGTGATCAGATGCTGTCATATTATTCATGTAAACACAAAACGCTCATTTGGTATAAAAACTAGCCATTCGCATATTCCAAATTATACTACTCACTTCATTTTATCTTTACAAGAAAGGGAACGCCTCCAATACTAAAAACTTTTATGACTATAGATTAACTATTATAGACAAGCTGCTGGGACCTCCGAAACAAAAGTCATTGCCTAAACTGAAAATTACTCATCTTCCGGAACATTGCCCTAAAGGTGACGCGGTTAATGCAAGAATCAAACGAAGACGATGTCAGGTTTGCTGGGAAGAAAGAAAAGTACGGAAGGATTCCATTTATTATTGTCCGTTGTGTCCAAATCAACCTGGACTTTGCTTATCTTCATGTTTTCGTGAGTTCGATTCAAAAAAATAATTTTGCTTACTATTTTTTAGATTTCAGTTTGTTTATGAATTTTCATTTCAAAGATTATAATAAGTTTTTTAGGTATATATTGTACTGACTTATAGTTCCTTTATTGTTGCGTAATATTTGTATTTTGTTTATGTAGTTTAGAGTAAAATTTGTTTTGATTATAGTTTGACGTTATCTTTATTTTGACCTTTTTTGTTTTGAATTCCAAATAATATGATTTATTCTGTATAGTCTATTTGTACACTTTCATTCTTTACAATTTTATGGAACAAAAAATTGAACGCCGCAGGGGCGGTCCCCGGCACACACTAAGCGATTAGGTTGCCCTGTGCCTGGACCGCCCCTGCGGCGGTCATGTGTTTTTTGAAAAAAAATTAAAGAATTTCAACCTAATGCAGTGTTTACTAGGTAATAGAAACAATGAACCAACAAATTTAAAAAACAAAATAGATGGCACACTGTCAATTGTTACTAATATTCTCCGGCAGTGAATGTGTTAAGACATAGAGTCTTACATTATTCACCAGATTATGCTTCGAAAATAATCGATGCATGTGTTGTCTAGCACAATATATGTGTTGACAATGTTCCTGAAGCAGTTAATGAAGAAGATGATGATGACGCAGATTACGGCATATTTATTAATGAACCACTGATTGTAGAGGTGACAGTAAATGATAGGAGGGTCCATCCGAATCTAATACAGGCTCGTAGAATCCAACGAAGATTGGCACATAACTATTTTTCTATCAATAATTAATACAAGTTTGATGGAAATTTATTTATTTTTCATTAAAGTATTTAATGATTCCAATATATTTTTTAATAAAAGTAGCTGTTGGAATTGAAAATTTGCTTCTCGTTCCTCACGTTGCCTCATAATTGCAAGTTTTTCTCTGTAATACTCTTACTTCATTTTTAATTTTGTAATTCCCTGTTCGGCTAATGTTTCGGCTGCAGAAACTGCATTTTGAAGCCGCTTCACAGATTCCTTCATAGACGTACCTGTAATTAAACTGAATCTTTAAGTTGGTACGTGTATCTTTTGTACATCTAATAAATATATTAAAAAAATGTATGTATTTATGTAACGAATTTGTAACGTATTTTATATAAATATAAATTTCTTACCAGATTTTAGATGTTTTTTTATTTTCATTTTGGGGGTAACTGCAGTTTCCTCCATAATGTTTGTCTGAGGTGTTTCACTGACGGAAATAATATGTGGCTCTATGGTAGGTACCTCAGGTGCTTCCGGAATGTGTAAATGGTACTCGTGGTCTGAAAATTTGTGGTAAAAACTATGGGTAACAATTTAAAGTATATGAGAATACAGCAATATTATTTACCAAAGGTTTGGAATGGAATGTGTGACATTGTACCGCATTCAGCTTGGCTTCCAATTTCATTTCCAAAATCCTACCATAAAATAAAATTATAAAATATACACGTATAATTCTATATCTTACGAATTCAACAGCTGATTCCAGAACATTTGTGTGGCCACTGCAACTTATGGGGTTGATTAACTCCAGAATAGCTTCGTCAGCCGGTGGGTAATAATAATTAATAACATGAAGAATATATTGAAATAAAGATTGACCATATACTGACAAAAACAATACATACTTTTCTCCATTGATTCCAGTCTTTCTAGGCTCCGGGAATGGCATTTAATAATGACCCTATAGCTTCCCATTTCTTTTGGGCGTCTTTCTTAGTAAAACTAGGTGAAAATCGCCCGGGCACTAAATCTGGATGCTTTTTCATTTCTTCTACTAAATATTCTTTTTGTTTTGCAGAAATGTACCCATTTCGTTTATCCATGGCTATAATTCTGAATTCAATTTACAAAATACCACAACGTAAAAATACTACAAAGAAAACCTTACCCAGAAATGATTTTTCACGTCTCTATTTATAAAACAAGAGTCAATTGAAAAATCAAAAGAAATTACCACGACTTAATTAAACCTAAGCTCCAATTTTCCCGCTGTAATATAAACCACGTGCTCACTATTTAACACCTCTTATTGGTTACTAATGCTTTCTCCCGCCGAAACAAGTTCAGACATCGTTGATTTCATTAGACATTTGCGAATCATTAACGAAGAGTGTTCAAGGATACCATCTCGCTTGGCGCTGATATTGCATTCAATAGTTTTCATTGGATGTATGTCACGTTCGATATCTTTCGTGCGAACTCAAGAATCGGGCTCTTGACATTTTAAGTTAATTTCACTGGTTGCGAAGCCTCAAGCCGGCGAAGGTATTGTTGTCATATATTGATTTATCATTTTTGTTTAAACGGTTTTATGCTTTGAAAAGTACAATTTACGTAAACATTGCAGAGAGTGGAGCCACATGCAAATATGCCATCCTAATTTAGTATATTTCACTAATTTAATCAAAGATTGTGAACGGGGAGTGTTAGAGTCGAATGCTTGTTTAAGAAAATCCAACTCTGCTGCAGATGTCAAGTAAATATGGCTTTATGCCTTGAAGAAATTTGAACAAAATTTTATATATATGTATATATATATATATATATATATATATATATATATATATATATTATTACTGTAAAAAATTCCACTTGAATATCGCCTCGCCTCGAAAAAATTTTCGGTAACTATTCTGATTGCCAAACTAGAGGTGTGAAATTTTCTTCTGCAATGTAAAGCTTCCAAATAAATTCAGTATGTGAAACTGCCTTAAAGATTGTACAAACTCGCAGTTACGAATTTTACTTTTTAATCCGGCCACGTTCTACGAAACAATGGCAATACTTTTATTACTGTTATTATTTTTAGCCTTACACTCACTTTCTGCTGGTTGCTGCCTGGGTTATAGAGTTATTTCCGGGACGAAAAAGCTCTTTCCGGGTTGAGCTGGGCTGTTGTTTCTTTAGCCCCTTTTATCTTCTTTGTAATGTTTTCTGGGGTTTTATCTCTATGGCATCTCAAAACATCATTAGCGATTTCATTCTTAGCATCTCTTGAATTTTGTAGTTCCGAATCTAGTAGCTTATAAATTTTCTGTTCACCTCCTACCCATTTCTTCCTATGAATGTCTTTATATGTATCTCTTCTCATTTGTCTGAGCTGCTTTAGTTAAGATCGCATCTCCTCATCATAATCTTCAGTGACGTATAATACGATAATACGTTATTACATAAATCCAAGATTGTATTTTCTAAATTTTCTTGGTTTTATGAATTAATTTCTTGTATCCCGTACAACACTGAATTGTTACACTCCTTTACGATTTTCTTTCATATTTCTTGTTTTGTTCTTCCATAAATATTGGAATATTTAAACTGCTTATTTCCTCCCGAATAACTTCTTTCATTTCACTTTTAAAGTTTTCAAATAGTCTTACAAGATCATTTTCACTTACCATGTTTGCTACATAGGTGTGCATCGTTTACAATACAGTCCAAGTGGAGATAACGATATTCATTTACTCTTTTCACCATCACGTAAAAAAATTCTTTTGTACGGTTTTAGCACAGGAAAAATTATTTACAGATAAAAAATAGCTGGTGCGGAACAACACACAACCTTCTACCCTACCAAATGGAAATTAAAAGAAATGAAATAATTTTAATAACAATTTTTTAGGATAATTATGCAACATCTTTTATAATAAGTTAATTACGAAAATAATCTACCTCAACTAGACATTTAAAACTTCATGTCAGATAGAGGTTGGTAGAAGGGAGACACTATCCCCTCCATTTTTTTTGTCACGTCTCAAGCCCAACCCACTGGGAGGACGTATTTTGACCTTAACAGCCACGTGGGGCGTGGTTTTACCGTGAGACTAACCAAAGGGTTTGACTTTGGGGCCTGACATTGGAATTGGCCTTGCCCTTGGGGTACCCAAGGTCAGAACCAGATCTACTTTTTAGTCATGTTCAGAACCTACTCGGCGGGAAATTCGAATTTGAATAAGGGAGCCCTAATGCTAACTTGTAAGACAGGTATAAGAACTTGTGTTACGGTCTGCGCCCTCTTGTAGTTGCCGCGTTGGCTGGAAATAGTAATATAATAAGGAGGCCCTAATGCTATCTCATAAAACAGGTATAGGAACTTGTGTTAGGGTCTGCGTCCTCCTGTCGTGGCCCCTTGGCGCGAAATTTGAATTTGTAGCGCCATCTAGTGGTGCATTTTTAAACTAGCGAATGTTGTCTGTAATAGAAGTTGATCGTGCTCGTCTTTCTCTCTCTCTCTCGTCTCGCACCTTGTCATAGTCCCTTTGAGTGAAATTTGAATTAGTGTCTCGATCTAATGGTTTCTGGACTAATGAATGCTTTCTGTAATAAAGGTGGCTCCACTTAGTAGTAGTAGTGCATTTTAAAAAGTAGTATGGGGCCCGCATACTACCGCAGTTGGGGCTCTTAAACTTATTACAAAGTCTTCCCCCCACCGCAGTGGCTCCGCTTATTTGTTTATGTGCATGGTTCCATGTACTGATTTATTTATTTTTAAAACGTAGGTATAGATTTTTTGTAATTATGGTGCGGAAACTTAAAGTTAAAAATAGCATTCTAATACTAGGGCCTTCATACCAACTCATAAGACAGCATTAGGTCTCCAAAAACTGTCCTGGAGTTGTACTTACATACACGGGCCACCTATCTCCCAGCTGATATAACAGTCATACCTTTACATAATTAACTAAACAAATGAACCGAGATCGAGTCTATGGAATAACAGCTGACGCTATTGCGGAGTTGGTTTATGACGTCATCCTATAAAGATAATAGATTAAAATCAGTTCATGGACCTTTTATAATTAACTAAACAAATGAACCGAGATATAGTATATGGATATATATATACTATTGGATATAGGTATATGTTGAGATCCTTCAAATAGTGCAAGTAGCTATGTAATTTCTAGTGAAGTTTTATTTAGTAGTCAAAATGGTACATTTATAAATAATTATAGATAAGAATGATTAATAAACATTGAGATATATATATATATTAAATAATATTAAAACTAGATATTAGGCTGGTATCAATGTCGCAATTCACATGTACGCAGCCAAGATTGTTGAAAACATTTCGTATTAGCGTTATAAACATATCAGTGAGAACTATGATAAAGATTTAGCACTTAGTGACTAAATAAACTAATCATCACACTGGATTATAAACTGAGTATTGGTTTCCAGTCATTAACATAAAGTAATTTTTAGAATGTATAACTTAATTATACAAACCTAATTATCTCTATCACACTTATTGTGGTTCTCTACCTTTTGCGTTAAATGTACTCGTTAGAGCGACCTTGCTTATACGAAATTTTATTACAACATGCTTTAAAATTATTTTCACCTTGATCATGTAAAGTCAGACTTCACTGTCAATTTTCGATGTTTACATTCTAGCAAACAAATATCGGTTTTGATATTAAAAGATAAGCACGATAAAAAGTAAAACATACTGGTGATTGCAGATTTTCATCTGGTATTTAAGTCAAGATGGTGACAAAGCGCCTCTATTACTACTAAATATGAAATTAGACTTCTATTTTACATACAAGATTTGTGTTATAAGAAATACCTTTGTCAAAAAGGTTTTAGATTTATAAAACAGGTTCTAACGCCCATTCGGGAAACTAGATTATTATTAATAAAAATTGAAGGAAAACCTAGCATCTGAAAATATATTTTTAAAATAATACATCATTTATTTAATTACATTTTATCGGTCTTCTTCTTTTCTTCGGTACCGTGATTCGTCGCTATTATCATTATGGTATTCAGATGCGTCCTTCTCAATACCTCTTCTATGAATTATCACCGTCATCTTGGATTAGAGATACATTCACCCCATCCACTTCATAGTTTTCATCATCTTGAACGATTATGTAATAGTTTATTAACAAGTCAGTAAAATCTCTAATGTCCGCTGATGTTGGCTCATAAACAGGAGAATACATTATAATAATAATGCTCACTCGATGGTGGTTCAATCCAACAGCAAGTGGTTGGATTATCCTCTTATGGAATGAGATTCAATCATATTAATATCATTTGTGAATCAAACACTAAATTTATAAAAAAATTATAACTACATGTAAATCTTGGAGAATCAGTTTCAACGAAGAGACATGCAAGGATAATCCCTTAACATAGCTGCAGGTAAAAATATATCGCTACCTAAATATTACTTATATAACACATATTTTTGCACAGTGCATTCGAGGAACTGCTTTCACATTGTGAAGGATGCGGTTCCGATAGATCCCGTCGGTATCGCATTAAGGAACCCAAATTAGCCAGATATACCAATTAGCGTGTAATTTAAAAGAGTGGACCAGTTGTCGGCGAGGGTGATAATGTCACTACTGGAAAAGGTGATGTAGATCAATGCCAGCCTTTCCTCGAGTGACTTGTTAGTTTTAAACGTGGATAGAGAGTCGGTACCGGTTGGCTATGGACGCAAAAACTTGACAAGGATAAAGTTTGAAGACTTTTGTAAATCTAAACAACGGGGTATTATTGTAGCAGCAACAATCAACGAAAACAATTGTTTAGCTCGCGCACTAGTCCTAGCAATAGCGTTTAGAAGTAACGATACTATGCGTCATAGTATGGAAATGGATTGCCCCTTACTTCAAACGCGAGTTATGCAACTTTGCCAAAACAGTGGTGTAGACTTTAGTCAGGGTGGTAGTTACGAGCATATTCAAACATTTCAAAATCATTTAACTTTATGTACTATCGTAGTTTAAAATTCGTGTACAGGTGATTCGGTTTATTTTGAGGGTCCTAGGGTGCCGGGTAGAGTAGTTAAATTTAATACTCGAAGACGAGCACTATAACGTAATTACCAGCTTAACAGAAGTTAAGTTAATGCAGAAGCGTTTACTTGTGGTTATTACTGCGTACTATGCAAGAAACGCTGTAATAACAAAAAAACGGCATGGGAAATGTTTGTATCAGTGTCCTTGTTGCTATCAGAAACCACCTTGTTTCATTCAAAATCCGAAAATTGTTGCAAGATAGATTTTTATGGACAAGGATGTCTTAAAACCCACAAGGACACAGATCTATGTAAAAAATTACGTAGTAAAGGGTAAACTTAGATGTGGTTACAGCTTATTGCTCAACGTGCAAGAGCCAAAATCCTATTGGACAACTTTGCTATACGTCCATTAACAGGGCTCGAGGTGACACCGGTGATGGTAAAGCATCTTTTATGGTTTATCTTTTATGATTTGGAATGCAAGCAAGAGAAGGTGTGTGAGGGGGGCGAATGATAGATTTTGCATGAGCCCAATCTATGCGTGGCAGCGAATGTTTGCTCAGCTTGTATCTAATGCATCGACAATTTGGATGAGCGATGTCCGATGTGTAGCGAAAGAGTGCACATTTTCAGAGAAGATCGTTTCTTTCGTATGTTTCCGAGAAAGCGCAAACATTTAAAGTTATATGCATTGCACATAACTTGAAGGGGCACGATGGATGTTTTGTGCTTAGATGCGTGCTAGCTAATAATAACCGGTGGAGACCTAAAGTCATCTTCAACGGTCTAAAACTAATTTCCATTCAATGCGATGATATCAGATTTATTGACTTCCTTAATTTCATTCCATTGCCACTCTCTAATGCTAATGTTAAACTCTTTTGGGATAAGTTTGGTCAACGTGAAAATTTAACCCAGAGCAGTATTATATCTGACCCAAAGAACTTTTTCAAATTGTTTACGGATCCTTTGGTGCAGGTGCAATCCAGTATTCCTATTAATGGTAATGTGGTAATTGTAAACTGAGATAGACCGGAGGGTGAAGACTCTAAAACTATTAATCTGTCCATAGAGGCGTATACGACAGCTCATGCACGTTTAGAACTATATAGTTATCTGGAGAAGTTGGACGGTCGTGTTCTGTATTATGATACAGACAGTGTCATATATGTGGCAAAACCACAGTTATAGTAAGTGTGTTTTCAACCAGTAATCAGACACTTAAATCAACGTGTATGTTGAAGGGCATTACCTTAAACTATAACTTTCGTGTTATAAACTTTGAATCGATGAAAGTTATGCTGATTAGCGATAGTAAAGACTCTTTTGTATGTAACGATAGGAAAATAGTTAGAGACAAGTGTTACAATGTATTAAGTAGGCCCGAATACAGTACAGAATAAGTTACTCTAAACGACGAAGGATTGAAAACTTTGACACTTTACCGTTAGGGTATAAGGAATAAACAAAGAAACAGGTAAAAGAAAATTATTTATTTATTTGTAAACCTCAACTCCTTGAGGACGAGCTCCAACCCCTGGTCTTGAAGCGTTTTCGTTTTCGCGTTTATGTGTTTTCGTGGTTGCTTGTGTGCGTACTTTCGTGCTACCGTGTTTGCATGTTTTCGCGTTTGTGTGTTTCCGTGTTTGCATGTTTTCGCTTTTGTATGTTTTCGTGTTTATGTGTTTTCGTGTTTGTATGTTTTCGCGTTTGTGTTTTCGCGTTCGCGTGTTTTCGTTTTTGCTTGTATGCGTGTTTTCCAGTTTGTATGTTTTCGTATTTTCGGTTTTGCGTGTTTTGTTTTCGTGTTTGGATGTTTGCGTGTTTTCGTGTTTGCATTTTTCGCTTTTGTGTGTTTTCGTGTTTTCACGTTTGTTTTCGTATTTGCATGTTTTTGCCTTAGTAGAACAGGGCACCATATGCCATTTTGTTTTTTTGTGGAGTCACAAGCCTCGCCCACTTTTGACCTTGGGAATTACCCATGGCATGCCACGTGGCTGACCTCGGTTTGACCTTGGGAATTCCCGATGACGTAATTTGTCCTGAGAATTTCTGATGACGTAATTCGGCCTGGGAATTTCCGATTACGTAATTTGACCTTGAGATAGTGGTTGACCTTAAGAAACTGGTTTACTTTGAGAAAGTTGTTGACCTTGGGCATGGATTTGCGCGGAAAATTTAAAATTGTTTAATAAAAACCGGTTATTGTAAGACAAGTGTAGGAGCTATCTCTTGGATCTGTTTTGGTTTGTCTGTGGTGGCATCTAGTGTTGTATGGATTATGAATGTGTTCTGTAAACTTGAGAAAGTTGTCTGCATTGAGAAACAGGTTGGCCTTGGGTAGCCTAACCTACTAGGTGGATTAATAAACATTGAGATGTTTGTAAAAATTAAATAATGTTAAAACTAGATTTAGGCTGGTATCAATGTCGCAATTCACATGTACGCAGCCAAGATTATTGAAAACATTCGTATTAGAGCGTTAAACAATATTAGTGCAAAATTATGAAAACAGATTAACATTAGTGAGTAACTATAAAACATAAATCATGCAGCAGCTCTGGGATTATTGTGTGTAATCAACAATTTATGACCTTAAACTAGTGAGTGACAACATTCCGACACTAGTCGTAGAAGAACTTATGAACCTACGAAAGTGGTAAAATAAGTTAATTTGTGACTTGGACATTGAGTTTAAATACTTACATTAACAGTTATTGTGTTTAAAAGTGTGAAATTTAAGATTAAAATTATATAAACAAAATGAGGTTCTGTTATATCCTCGCTTAAAAATTTTTGTAAAAAGTATTTTAAATTGAGACAATTTGTATAAAATAAATTACTAGAGGCAAAAATAGTAAGGTAGCCTCAATTTTATGTTATAATTCCTTATATTTATGTCCATTTTTTGTTAATTTTAGTTTTTAAGAGTATTGGTAGAATTTTATAATTTTCCTCTCAAATTGGCCGTAGGCATGTTTAAGATGAATATTTGGGTGTAGTAGTATCCCCTACTCATGTAGAGGTAATTTCCAGGCCTGTAAAATTCATAGAATTAGTGTAAATTCAATAAATAAGTGTAAAAATTAACGTAGTTATTAAGTGTAGGAATTAGCTCGTGTTTGGTTTCAAATTATAGATAAAATTATGTAGATTATGGAAATGTTTTTAGTTTTAAGAAATGTTAAAGGGGGCGAAAGTTATAGGGCTTTAAAGAAATATCGTAATGTAAAAATTACAGTAGCCAATCAGAATTCAGGAAATATTCTTCGTAACTATAAAAAACATTCGATGATTTAGTTGTCGACCAAAATCATATAAATAGTGCTTTAGATTCACAAACTCTCTTAATTTTCATCTTTTTCAACAACTTGCCAAAGTAAGCTGTTGCCAAATTTTTTTGAAAATAAATTTTAAACAAATCAACGTCACTTCGGTAAAGTAACAAAGTGCGATTTAGTATCGGAAGTGTTAACGAAACAAGTGATAGTCTTTTGTCGGAAAATAATCAAATTAAGGTTAGTTTACATTTTTAAATTTCAAATCAGAGGTTTTCGATAAGTTATAAAAATATTTCCGCAGTTTCGACTTTGTTTGTTTTTAAATTTATATTGTTTATGTTGGTATGGATATTTAATTGTGTTGTCTTCGTGTTTTTATCATTATACACCTTGTTTATCAAAAGTGTGTTTAATTTACAACAACCTTCAACGATCCATGCTTTTCAAAACTGGTTTTGAAATTGATTTAAAGAGAAGTGATGAGCCTAAAAATAAAGATTCGTCAGTATTCTAATAACAATAGTGAAACTTACCTAAGTGAATAAGCTGTTCATATAAAAGAAAATTTGGATGTTCGAGGAGCAGAGTTGCAGTTCGCAGGAGCTGTTGTCTTCAATCAACTTCAATAGCAGTAACCCACAAAAGGAGCACATTTTATGTGAGTACTTTATTGTTGACATTGATACTTTATTGTTATGTTCATAATTTCAATCCTTTGTAATAATCATCATGTGCAACAACAGGTATGCATGTCCCAAGGGAATGTTATTTGTTCTAAAAATTTAAATGTTTTATATTAATATTGTTGTTTATTCAAACGTAGTTATACTTACTTGTATGTCGAATTTCACTTTTTGTTGTAGTCAAATCATATGTTTGCGTATTCACAGCGAATGCCCACGTATATTTTTAAAAGAATTTTGTTATGTACAGGGTGTAACACAGGTATTAATGCGAATTAAAATTTATAATTCAATTTACTTAATCAATTTAGATACGATAAAAACAATAGGACATTAACTCAATGTGGTTCAATCATATTAACTATGATTATTGTATTCAAACAATCAATATAATTCAAATTCATAATCATCTATTTTACAATATTAAAAGTAAAGTTTCTTCTAAATTTTGATCCCTATCCCCTTTTGATGAGTCTCATGTTCTAACAATCATAGTTCTACCGACAGTATATTTTTTTAATATTAAGAGTTTTAGCCGATAATAAATAAATAATTAATATTAAACTTAATAACTACATAATATTAAAATATCAATATAAATCTAGAATACGTTAAATTAAGAGGGGGTTTTAAATCAGTACAATATATATATATATATATATATATATATATATATATATATATATATATATATTGAAAATAACGCGCATACCTTCAGATGTGTTTTCTTTCGGTTGTTCTAATAATAACCATGTGTTGTAGAACTGAATATTGAAGTATTTTATACAGCGTATATAGTCTCACTAAATTCGCTTTCTGTGTTTCTTACTTACGAATAGTTGATATAAACTGAGTATTGGTTTCCCAGTCATTAACATAAAGTAATTTTTAGAATGTATAACTTAATTATACAAACCTAATTATCTCTATCACACTTATTGTGGTTCTCTACCTTTTGCGTTAAATGTACTCGTTAGAGCGACCTTGCTTATACGAAATTTTATTACAACATGCTTTAAAATTATTTTCACCTTGATCATGTAAAGTCAGACTTCACTGTCAATTTTCGATGTTTACATTCTAGAAAACAAATATCGGTTTTGATATTAAAAAGATAAGCACGATAAAAAGTAAAACATACTGGTGATCGCAGATTTTCATCTGGTATTTAAGTCAGGATGGTGACAAAGCGCTTCTATTACTACTAAATATGAAATTAGACTTCTATTTTACATACAAGATTTGTGTTATAAGAAATACCTTTGTCAAAAAAGGTTTTAGATTTATAAAACAGGTTCGAACGCCCATTCGGGAAACTAGATTATTATTAATAAAAATTGAAGGAAAACCTAGTATCTGAAAATATATTTTTAAAAATAAATCATTTATTTAATTACATTTTTATCGGTCTTCTTCTTTTTCTTCGGTACCGTGATTCGTCGCTATTATCATTATGGTATTCAGATCCGTCCTTCTCAAATACCTCTTCTATGAATTATCACCGTCATCTTGGATTTCAGATACATTCACCCCATCCACTTCATAGTTTTCATCATCTTGAACGATTATGTAATAGTTTATTAACAAGTCAGTAAAATCTCTAATGTCCGCTGATGTTGGCTCATAAACAGGAGAATGCATTATAATAATAATGCTCACTCGATGGTGGTTCAACCCAACAGCAAGACGTCGGATCATCCTCTTTTGGAATGAGATTCAATCATATTAATGTAATTGGCGAATGAAACACTAAATTTATAAAAAAAATTTAACACTACATGTAAATCTTTGAGATTCAATTTCAGCAATGAGACATGCAAGGATAATCACTTAACATGGCTGCAGGTAAAAATCTGTTGCTTCCTAAATGTTATTTATTTAACACATACTTTTGCAGAGTGCATTCGAGGAACTGCTTTCACATTGTGAAGGATGCGGTTCCGATAGATCCCGTCGGTATCGCATTAAGGAACCCAAATTAGCCAGATATACCACTTCGCGTGTAATTTAAAAGAGTGGACCAGTTGTCGGCGAGGGTGATAATGTCACTACTGGAAAAGGTGATGTAGATCAATGCCAGCCTTTCCTCGAGTGACTTGTTAGTTTTAAACGTGGATAGAGTGTCGGTACCGGTTGGCTATGGACGCAAAAACTTGACAAGGATAAAGTTTGAAGACTTTTGTAAATCTAAACAACGGGGTATTATTGTAGCAGCAACAATCAACGAAAACAATTGTTTAGCTCGCGCACTAGTCCTAGCAATAGCGTTTAGAAGTAACGATACTATGCGTCATAGTATGGAAATGGATTGCCCCTTACTTCAAACGCGAGTTATGCAACTTTGCCAAAACAGTGGTGTAGACTTTAGTCAGGGTGGTAGTTACGAGCATATTCAAACATTTCAAAATCATTTAACTTTATGTACTATCGTAGTTTAAAATTCGTGTACAGGTGATTCGGTTTATTTTGAGGGTCCTAGGGTGCCGGGTAGAGTAGTTAAATTTAATACTCGAAGACGAGCACTATAACGTAATTACCAGCTTAACAGAAGTTAAGTTAATGCAGAAGCGTTTACTTGTGGTTATTACTGCGTACTATGCAAGAAACGCTGTAATAACAAAAAAACGGCATGGGAAATGTTTGTATCAGTGTCCTTGTTGCTATCAGAAACCACCTTGTTTCATTCAAAATCCGAAAATTGTTGCAAGATAGATTTTTATGGACAAGGATGTCTTAAAACCCACAAGGACACAGATCTATGTAAAAAATTACGTAGTAAAGGGTAAACTTAGATGTGGTTACAGCTTATTGCTCAACGTGCAAGAGCCAAAATCCTATTGGACAACTTTGCTATACGTCCATTAACAGGGCTCGAGGTGACACCGGTGATGGTAAAGCATCTTTTATGGTTTATCTTTTATGATTTGGAATGCAAGCAAGAGAAGGTGTGTGAGGGGCGAATGATAGATTTTGCATGAGCCCAATCTATGCGTGGCAGCGAATGTTTGCTCAGCTTGTATCTAATGCATCGACAATTTGGATGAGCGATGTCCGATGTGTAGCGAAAGAGTGCACATTTTCAGAGAAGATCGTTTCTTTCGTATGTTTCCGAGAAAGCGCAAACATTTAAAGTTATATGCATTGCACATAACTTGAAGGGGCACGATGGATGTTTTGTGCTTAGATGCGTGCTAGCTAATAATAACCGGTGGAGACCTAAAGTCATCTTCAACGGTCTAAAACTAATTTCCATTCAATGCGATGATATCAGATTTATTGACTCCCTTAATTTCATTCCATTGCCAGTCTCTAATGCTAATGTTAAACTCTTTTTGGGATAAGTTTGGTCAACGTGAAAATTTAACCCAGAGCAGTATTATATCTGAGCCAAAGAACTTTTTCAAATTGTTTACGGATCCTTTGGTGCAGGTGCAATCCAGTATTCCTATTAATGGTAATGTGGTAATTGTAAACTGGGATAGACCGGAGGGTGAAGGTGAGACTCTAAAAACTATTAATCTGTCCATAGAGGCGTATACGACAGCTCATGCACGTTTAGAACTATATAGTTATCTGGAGAAGTTGGACGGTCGTGTTCTGTATTATGATACAGACAGTGTCATATATGTGGCAAAACCACAGTTATAGTAAGTGTGTTTTCAACCAGTAATCAGACACTTAAATCAACGTGTATGGTGAAGGGCATTACCTTAAACTATAACAACTTTCGTGTTATAAACTTTGAATCGATGAAAGTTATGCTGATTAGCGATAGTAAAGACTCTTTTTGTATGTAACGATAGGAAAATAGTTAGAGACAAATGTTACAATGTATTAAGTAGGCCCGAATACAGTACAGAATAAGTTACTCTAAACGACGAAGGATTGAAAACTTTGACACTTTACCGTTTGGGTATAAAGAATAAACAAAGAAACAGGTAAAAAGAAAATTATTTATTTATTTATAAACCTCAACTCCTTGAGGACGAGCTTCAACCCCTGGTCTTGAAGCGTTTTCGTTTCGTGTTTGCATGTTTTCGCGTTTATGTGTTTTCGTGGTTGCTTGTGTGCGTACTTTCGTGCTACCGTGTTTGCATGTTTTCGCGTTTGTGTGTTTCCGTGTTTGCATGTTTTCGCTTTTGTATGTTTTCTTGTTTATGTGTTTTCGTGTTTATATGTTTTCGCGTTTGTGTTTTCGTGTTCGCGTGTTTTCGTTTTTGCTTGTTTGCGTGTTTTCCAGTTTGTATGTTTTTGTATTTTCGGTTTTGCGTGTTTTGTGTTTTCGTGTTTTCGTGTTTGCATTTTTTCGCTTTTGTGTGTTTTCGTGTTTTCACGTTTGTTTTCGTGTTTGCATGTTTTTGCGTTAGTAGAACAGGGGCACCATATGCCATTTTGTTTTTTTTTGTGGAGTCACAAGCCTCGCCCACTTTTGACCTTGGGTATTACCCATGGCATGCCACGTGGCTGACCTCGGTTTGACCTTGGGAATTCCCGATGACGTAATTTGTCCTGAGAATTTCTGATGACGTAATTCGGCCTGGGAATTTCCGATTACGTAATTTGACCTTGAGATAGTGGTTGACCTTAAGAAACTGGTTTACTTTGAGAAAGTTGTTGACCTTGGGCATGGATTTGCGCGGAAAATTTAAAATTGTTTAATAAAAACCGGTTATTGTAAGACAAGTGTAGGAGCTATCTCTTGGATCTGTTTTGGTTTGTCTGTGGTGGCATCTAGTGTTGTATGGATTAATGAATGTGTTCTGTAAACTTGAGAAAGTTGTCTGCATTGAGAAACAGGTTGGCCTTGGGTAGCCTAACCTACTAGGTGGGAAAGTTGAATAAGGGGCCCTAATGCTATCTCATAATACAGGTCTTCGGGGACTTGTGTTAGGTTTGTGCCCCTCTTGTCGTGGCCCCTTGACTAGAAATAGTATTCTAATAAGGGGGCCCTAATGCTAACTTGTAAGACAAGAACTTGTGTCAGGGTCTGCGTCCTCTTGTCGTAGCCCCTTAGTTGGAAATTTTTGAATTTGTGGCGCCATCTAGTGGTGTGTGGTCTAATGAATAATTTCTATAACAAAGGTGGCGCCAGCTAGCGGTATATTTCTAAGGACTAATTAGGGTTTTGTTTTCGGCTGCATCTAGTGGTGTATGGACTAATGAATGTTTTCTACAATCTCATTGTGTCTTCCACTATAGTGGTGTATTTCAGTGTTAATGCGGTTTTGTTTGTGATGCCAGCTGATAGTATATGGACTAATAAATGTTTTCTGTAAATAGAGTCCGGTTGTAACTAACTGCTTATGTAAGACCGTATCCTCTAGAACATTCATATAACTGCTTTTAAGATGGGACCTAAAATTATTTTCGCTATATATTACCTAATTACATTTGTTACTTGCATAGTGTTTTTAAAATAGGACTTAAAACTATTTTCCGCTACCACCTTAGCTTGTAACACACAATCAGAATTAAGTTACGGTTTAATTGCTTGATATTCACAATGCCAAAAAAAAGTCGCATATAATATACAAAATCTAAATACAGTATGTAGCGTGAAAATGATATTTACAATAAATGACCGACGAGCTGGAGGCATTGTGAACACGCAATCTAATGTATCAGATTACGTGAAAAATTTGGCATAAAGCATAGTGATAAAATAAGCGTCTATGTCGACGAGCCCGATATAAATAGATAGGTTCTAACTTAAAATGATAAGTACAGTTCATGAAGATAATAATACAAGTCCTAATCTAAAAAATAAAATGATACAAGTCTGTAATTAAACACAAAGTCCTTAAACATACAAATTAGTATAGAAAGTGAGTTTTAAAAATGATTTCACTGCGAAACCAGTCAACCTTCAATGACTGCAGGAAATTACTTTTAAATGATTTGAGCCTTGAGTTGTAAAATTTACATATACGATAAGCTATTTTTATGGAATGCAATTATTATTAAACAGTTATACAACTTCATTAATATGAATTGGAAAGTAGCAATCCGCGGTCGTTAATTAATGTGTTTACAAATATTTCTTAAATCTTGCTGCTGCAAAATACATTAAGGTTCAAATTAAATATTAGTCGAAATAATAGTAAATTCTACCCTGGTGTTCTTTTATATAGGCAGATTCTCTATCTAAGCGGTCAGCACCTATACATTCGAAAAAAATATAGCCTGATTTATTTGCATGGTTCAATTCACTACACATGTACTTCACGTTATATTGGTAATTTAGAGATTGAATAGCATGCTAGTTAATACACTTTTAAATTTTCTTAATCGGAAAAAGAGTGGCGTAATTTAGCTTAGTGTTGAAATTTTATAGAGAACAACGCTATTAGTCGAAGATTTAAGGTACATTTTACCTCATTCATCTCATCGTTTTTCATCTTGAACGATTGTATTGTAATAGTTTATTAACAACACGCAAAACATCTAATATCCCTAATGCTGGTTCATAATCATAATAATAATGCTCATTCGATGATGGTTACACCTTTAAATACATACAAAGGCTAATATACAATATTTATTTGCTACTATTATTATTATTACACAGATATGAGATTATTCTTAAATTAGCTGTTCTCAGACAACGACAATGGAAATTACTGCATACGCTTTCAAACCTTAAGCTTACCAACGCTTCTGAGAAACTGTACCGTATTCATCATACTCTCAGTAGTACGTTTTCTATTTTATCTTGAGATATTCTCTATCGTTACTAATTTAGCGAACCACTAATATTAGCTACATATATAAATTACAAGGTATTTGAAATCACCCTGATTATGCATATTTTGCTAGAAAGCCGAGACTCGAACCCTGGAATTCTTAAATGTTAATCCAAATTATTTAGACTAATCATAGGAATTCTCATCGTTCGATTTGCCGGCCTCCATGTCATGGCTCGGAAATCACGTATTCTAATAAGGGTCCTAATTCTATATGTAAGGCAAGTATAGGAATTTGTTAGGGTTTGCGCCCCTTGTCTTGGCCACCTAACGATAAATAGTATTCTAATAAAGGGCCTTACATCTAACTTATAAGACAAGTATAGGGGATTGTGTTAGGGTCTACGTCCTCCTGTCGTGGCTCCTTTGTTGGGAAATTTAGAATTTGTGCCGCCATCTAGTTGTGCATGGACTAAGGAATATTTTCTGTAATCAAGGTGGCACCACCTAGTGTTATATTTCCAGGACTAATTAGGGTTTTGGTTGTGGCACCATCTAGTGGTATATTTTTAAACTAACATGTTTTCTGTAATAGATGCGCCGCATGACTATTTCTAGGACTAATTAGGGTTGTTTGTGGATTCATTTAATGGCGTAAAGACTAATGAATGTTTTCTGTAATAGAGATTGATCGTGTTCGTCTCCCGCTGTTTCTCAAACAAACAAATAAATTAATCAAATCAAACCAATTAAGCAGACCAACCCCAAAAAAATCACGTTCAATCAAATCAATGAGATCAATCTTAATCAATCAAATCATAACTTACAGCTTGCGAAAACCAGCATACAGTTAAAAAATACTGATTGTACTAACTTACATTTTGCTAAAACCAACCAACCACAATTCAAAAATTCCAAATTGATTTTACTTAATCATACAAAATCATCATCATCTTGGATTTGAGATACATTCATCTCATCCACGTCATCGTTTCCAGCATCATATTGAACGGTTATGTTGTAATACTCGCGCGCGAGTATTGACCTAATCTATCCGAACATTGACAAGTGCGCTTGCGCACAAGACCGGCAGCATTCTCGTTTCTAGCGCGTTTCGCTCTTCAAGATGTAACCGTCATCGAGTGAGCATTATTATAATGTATTCTCCTGTTTATGGGCCAACATCAATGGATATTACATGATTTTACTGACTTGTTAATAAACTATTACAACATAACCGTTCAAGATGATGATGGAACCGATGACGTGGATGAGATTAATATATGTGAAATTCAAGATGATGGTGATGATTCACATAAGAGGAAGAAGAGCGATGAGATAGAGGAGAAGGACGAGTCTCAAAACCATGATGATGATAGCGAGGAATCACGGTTGAAGAAGAAGACCAAAAAAAATGTGATTAAATAAATGATGTATTGTTTTTTATAATATATTTTCAAACGCTAAGCTATCCTTCAATTTTTATTAATAAACTCGTTTTCCTAACGGCGTTCGAACCTCCACTAACAATGCTGCAGTTAATGCGAAAGGATGGTTATTACAACAAGTGTGACACTGGTTTTCTTTTGCACGATGTAAGTTAAATCATACTGCTATTTTTTGAATAGAGAGCTGATTTTGTATGATTAACTTAAATCAATTTGGTATATTTTAATTGTGGTTGGTTGGTTTTAGCAAAGTGTAAGTTAGTCCAATCAGAATTTTTGAACTGTAAGTGGTTCGCAAGCTGTAAGTTTGATTTGATTGATTGAGACTGATTTAGTTGATTGATTGATTGAGATTGATCTGATTGATTTGATCGAACGTGATTTGTTTGGGATTGACCTGCTTAATGGTTTGATTAATTTGATTTGATTAATTGACTTGTTTGTTTGAGAAAGAGGCGAGGAGAGACGAACACGATCAACATCTATTACAGAAAACATTCATTAGTCTTTACACCACTAGGTGGCGCAACAAAAACCCGAATTAGTCCTAGAAATATGCTAGTGCCGCCTCTATTACAGAGAATTCGCTAGTTTAAAATATACCACTAGATGGTGCCACAAACAAAACCCTAAATATTCCTTAGTCCATACACAACTTGATGGCAACCCAATTCAAAATTTCGTCAAGGGAGACGATCAGGGCGTAGACCTAACACAAGTTCTATATTGTCTATAAGTTAGCATTAGGGCTTATTAGTACTATTTATCGTTAAGGGGCCAAGACAAGGGCAGTCCCTAACATAAATTCCTATACTTGTTATGATATAGAATTAGGGCCTCATATTAGAATACTAGTTCCAGCCAGACATGGGGCCAGGAAAGGGCGAAAGACTGAGAGCAAGTTGCTTTTGATTAACATTTAAAATTCCAGGGTCGACCGCTTCTAAAGTACCAAGTGGAAATTCCCAGACCAAATTACGTCATAGGAAATGTAGGTAATTATTTGATCTGAAATTCTCAAAGTCCACGAGGCCAGCTACGTGACGAAAGATGGAGAGAGGAGAGGGAGGAGAGGGAGAGGGAGAGGGAGAGGAGAGGGAGGGAGAGGAGAGGGAGAGGAGGGAGGAGGGAAGAGGAGAGGAGGGAGAGGGAGAGGAGAGGAGAGGGAGAGGGAGAGGGAGACGAAGAGGGAGAGGGAGAGGGAGAGGGAGAGGGAGAGGGAGAGGGAGATTGAGTGTTTTCCAGTTTGTATGTTTTCGTGTTTGCGTGTTTTTGTGTTTTCGTGTTTGGATGTTTTCCCATTAGCGTGTTTTCGCGTTTGTGTGTTTTCTTGTTTGCGTGTTTTCCTGTTTGTGTGTTTGCATGTTTTCCAGTTTGTGTTTTCGCGTTTGCGTGTTTGCACCTGTCTGTGCATGTGGGAGACGAAAGAAGAGAGAGAGAGAGAGAGAGAGAGAGAGAGAGAGAGAGAGAGAGACGAGCACGACCACCTTCTATTACAGAAAACGTTCGCTAGTTTAAAAATTCACCACTAGATGGCGCTACAAACAAATTCAAATTTTGCGCCAAGGGGGTCACGACAAAAGAGCGCAAACCCTAACACAAGTTCCTATACCTGTGTTATGAGATAGCATTGGAGTCTCCTTATTATAACACTATTCACAGCCAAGGGGGCCACAAGAGGGCGCAGGTCCCAACAGAAGTTCTTGTACTTGTCTTACCGGTTAGCATTATGTCCCCCTTACTAGAATACTATTTCCATCCAAGGGGGCCACGATAAGAGGGCACAGACCCTAACACAACTTATTACACTTGTCTTACAAGTTAGCATTAGGCTCCCTTATTCAAATTCAATTTCCCGCCGAGTAGGTTAGGTTCCAAACATGACTAAAAGTAATTTGGTTCTGACCTTGGCTACCCCAAGCCAATTCAAGGGCAAGCCCAAGGCCAATTTATATGCCAGTCCCCAAGGTCAACTTCAAGGTCAAACCCTTTGGTCACCCTCAAGGTCAAACCACGCTCCCCACGTGGCCGTCACGGTTAAAATACGTCCTCCACGTGGGCGAACAGTGGGATGGGCTTGTGACGTCACAAAAAAGTGGAGGGGATAGTGTCACCCTTCTACTGAGATTAATAGACATCTAGATACTAATTTAAAATATCTACCACACGACCTTCCAACCTACAAAATGGAAATTAAAGAAATTAAATAAATTTAATTACATTTTTCAGGATAATTATGCAACCTCTTTTATAATAAGTTCATTGCGAAAAAACGCAACATTGTAAAAACAAAAACAAGAATCAATGCCAAACAGACGTTTAAAACTTCATGTCAGACAGAGGTTAATAGATGCTAACTTACAAATTAAAACAAATGAAATAATTTTAATTAATTTTTTTTAGGATAACAATTCAACGACAACATGCAACATTGTAAAAACAAAAATAACAATCTATGTCAGAATGACATTTAAAACTTCATGTAAGCTAGAGAGATTAATAGACATAAATACAAGTCAACTTAAAAAAAATCAAAAGCCGCTCGCTTCTATAATCTATCAGTAATACAGTTTAATCGTTCTAAAAAGTTATGTAAAACTAAATTTTCTTTAAAAAATAATCCACTCTTTTTCTTATAGAATTAATCGTCAGACATTGAAAAAATTTGAACTGACGCTTAAATTCTACCTGACGAATTTTTTGCCGCTAAATTACGCGTCCTATCAAAAAATTGCACAGAGCATAATTAATCTATATGTTTAAGGTCTATACCTAGGTATTTTTATATCTTTGAAATAAACAGCTGTTTTAGAAATATTTGATAAAAACCAAAACTGCCCTAATACCACTCTCTCCACCACTGGATTTCTTTCGAAATCTAATCAGCACCAAGCGAAATGAAAATAAGCTTAAATACAAAAAAATACGTAGGTGTTTTCTTTCTGGAGTTATCATGGATACTAACATACATCCACACGCACGCACACGAACGCGCACACGCATGCACCCATGCACGCACGCACACCCACGCACGCACACCCAAGCACGAACCGGCGCACACACGCAGGCGAGCAGATGCGTAGACGTACAGGCCCGCGAACGCACAGACGTACAGGTGCACAGAAACGTAGACATGCAGACGCGGACGCGCAGACGACTTCACGCACGCACCCACCAGCACACGCGCGCGTATAGCAGACGCTACGTCTGGGTATCTGCAAACACCCACTCTTTGATAACTCATACTGAATTTGAAGATTATTGATAAAGTTACATAATTTTTTATCATCCTTTTGAGCTATAAAATATTCATATAGAGTAAGGAAGGAAGGTGTGAAAATATAACTTTTCCTAGTGTTTCAAGAGCAAAAGGGAAAGTGATAGTCTCATTTATACGGCGCGATCAAAAGTACGCGATACAGCCACTCTTATGAAACATGAAGTTAGTAACCATTTGCCGCAACATTAGTGATAGTGCGCCTATACTAAATATAACCTCAAAATTGACATTTGACGTTTAACGTTTATGAGTGGAGAGAAAGGTGGCGCCGCTTCTATGAAACATGTCATTAGTAACCATTTCCCGTAACACATGATAGTACACCAATATTAAACATAACATAATAGTAGTGTTACCCATAATTATTAATTGTTAGTAACAATTTGTACAGTAAATTAAATCATGTTTCAATTTGTTTTTTGTTCTTTGCATAATTTTGAATTATTTGGGCACTCAATATTAAACGTCAAATGTCAATTTTGAGGTTATATTTAGTATGGACGCACTATCACATACGTTGCGGCAAATTGTGACTATCATGTTTCATACGAGCGACAGTGTCAATGATTATTGATATCATTGTACATAAATTTTATATACAGGGTGTTTGTAAATAAGTGCGAAAGATTTTAGGGGGTGATTGCCGAAGTTATTTTCTGAAAAAAAGTTCCTATAAACGTACGTCGAAATCATCAATTCTGAATTGAATTTTTTTCGCAGGGCGCACCGTTTTTGAGCAGAAAAATAAAACATTTCATATTGCAAATTGTGTATTTTTAATTAAATTAATAATAAAATAATAATTTTTAATTAAATAGCAAATACTCTTTCAGGCGTGATTTAAATTTGGGAAAGTGAAGGGTCTGAAATAGTTTGGTAGTGCATTAAAAAGTTTTATGCAGTAGTAGCTGCAAGTGAAACCTGTTTAGTTTAGCGTTAAGGAACTTAAGCAAACATCATCACGTTTACGTGTGTAATAAGAGTGCACAGATTGAAATGTGTGGAAAAGATCAAGATTTTTGTTTATAAATAATAAAGGTTCTAGTATAAATAAGCAAGAATACGTAGGTATACCGAGTGATATAAGTTTTACACTGCTTGCGTAATTAATTCCCACAATTATTCTAACACCACTTCTTTGTAATTTAAAAATTCGGTCGCTTATGCTAGAATGTCTCCATATGAGAATACCATGAGTAATATGCGGTTGAAGTAATGACAAATAAATTATTATTAAAACTTTTTGTGATAGGCTGTTCGATGCTGCCCGTGGTAGGTAAGTACCAGAATTTCATACGGATTAATAAAGGTCTAGATATATTACCATTGTAAATAAGAAATTTTTGAAAACGTTTAATTAATACAATAAATAAAATTTAAAGGTTTATTCAATTTTATGAGGTTAGAAATGCGAATGGACTTTATTGCAGAACAGACATGCACACTCACTACAAATTAATATTTCGAAATCAAGCAGTAAGCAAGTAATGCTAATGTTCCACTTACCAATTTTTCGGCAGATCTACCGATTTAATAAGAGATTTCTACCGAAAGTACTAAAATATAATATTAAGGCCCACACTCAATATTCAAAAGGACGCTAGTATTGAAATACACAGTAGCATATTTCAAAGATATAAAAATACCTAAATATAGACCATATCGATTAATTATGTTCTATGGAATTTTTTGATACGACGCGTAATTTTGCAAAAAAAAATTCCTAAGGTACACTTTAAGTGTTCAAATTCTTGCAATATCGGAATAACGATTAATTTTATAAGAAAAAGTGTAGACAGTATCTTTGGCATTCCCCTAGTATAAAAATAATATCTACGAGCTCATGTTTCTGGTACTCCATCACAAGAAGCACTTTTATTAGCAAAAGCCACTTAAAAATAATTGGAACGCAAATAAATAATAATATTTAGCAACGCCTAGCTAACTATGTACAAAACTTATAGTGGATATGTACGTAAATTGAAACGGTAGTGTTTATTTATTTGACAGTTACCACGCATTTCTTTCCGTGGTCAGTTATTAAATACCTTATCTTATTTTTCCCAAGAAAGTATGATAAGGGTAGTTTTTTACTCACCTTGGTTTACGCTCCATGTCTAACATATTTTAAAGCAGTAGAAGAGCGTATTAACAAAAAGATACTAGTTCGATTATAAAAAATATCATTTAAATATTAAAATTTGTTGTAAATGGTATTATCAATATTAGAAATCCATGTCTAATAATAGGTTTTGATAAATATCTCTGAAACTTTGAAACATATCAATATAATTACAAATATAAAAGATGTTGCGTAGTTTATTCCGCACCCCATAGGAGTAAAATATACAGGTGTTCACTTTAAAAGATATAACTTTTACGCCTAGTTTTGATTAATGACGGGTAGTTTCGGATTAAGACGAATTTAACTAAAAAACGAGTGGCTTTAGGTACTATAGGGAACACTTAATAAAATTGATAGTCATAAGCTCTCCATGCCAATGAAAAATATAGGGTGTTCCATTAGAAAATTTCGAGAAAATCTACTTTGGACCATATAGTATACGACTTCCGATATTTCGTGTACCCATCTGTATAAAAATAAAATAGACCATATACATAAAATATCCTACTAAAAAGAATAATTAATTTCGTTTGTTCTTGAAAGTTACAGTGATCAACACATGTCCATTCACACAAAGAGATTGTCATATCTTTGAAAGCACCCGGTATCAGATCAAATTTTGTTGAGGTAGTATACGAAGCGAGGATAACTCAAATTTGTAATAATATATAGGGTATTCCATTAAAAATGCATAAGTTTGTGTTGTCATGGACTTATGGGCCACCCTGTATTTGTGGCCACATTTTTAAAATGTGCTGTCGAGGAAGCATTTTATTGCTCCATTTTAATATTTTTTCTAGTATAAATCATTTAGACGTAGTAGAAGACGGGAGCTAAGACACAGGACCCTGTATAGTTAGCGATTAGCGATAAAGTCGGGCCGGCGAGAGGTATCTTATGACACATCTTTAAGTAAAGCATGGCTTAAGATTTTAAAAACTTACGTCGTTATTGGTTCATATAGTTAGTAATTTTGAATACCAACAAAACATTGTCGATGTTTCTAGGTTATTTTCAAATTTAAGCCGCGCTGTCAAATTTAAATAAAATTATTGTTCAAATATTTCGGGATTTAGCATTCTAAAGGTCTTAAAAATCCCCATCCACTCATATCAATAAAGTCGAATTTCGTTTAAGGTCTGTTCGCACTTATTCTGGCATGTAAAGTCCACCGAGTGTGGGTCGTCATATGATAAAAATATATTGTACAACTGTAAACGATTATCAGAACCGAGACCGGATCTGTTTTACAAATTAATTATATCAATAATTTTCAATAAGGAACGAATTAGCTACAGTAGGCAGTGCCCGATCTCACTGCGTCAAAAGAGTCAAGACAGTAATTTGGTTATCGAAGCCATTTATAAATAACTGATTTTGTCATAAATAAATACACTGTATTGGATGTTAAAATGAGATTTAATATTAGTTAATAATATAACCGATTTTAAAAATCTCCATATATATATATATATATATATATATATATATATATATATATATATATATATATATATATAAATCGAGTAAACCTAAGTACAGCTACAGAGGTATATGTTAAATATAATAATTCTTTACAATGTTATAAAGTAATCTAATTTTTGCTTTAAATTCAAATATTGGACATCTTATAATTAAAAGTCATCACCTTCACTTTCACTACCATCTTCACTCGACTCTCCCACATTGATTACTAGAGGTTTCACCATTTCCTCAGCTCTTTTTTGAACGTCCCACCACTGGCTCATTTAATTTTCAGCATTTAAAATACATTTTTGCCACAGTTCTCCAGCTACTTGGTTTAATGAATCCTTCCATAGCGATAAAACATTCTCGTCCCTGAAGCTATGTCTTCCAACGTTTTTGTTGTAATACTGTTTGCCCATATTAACTCGATAGGGTTGAATTGGCAGTGATACGGAGGTAAACGTAAAATTTGATGTACCCATTGATGAGCGATTTCAACAATTGCATATATTTTTGGAACTTGTAAATCCTTGGCAATTTGTAATAATTCCAGTTTCAGCATATCATTCGAATGAGGAATGTTGTGTTTTCTTAAAAATTGAAGAAGATCTTCTTTCTTCCAATTACTTGAAGATATAGAATGTTAACTGACATTGTCAAGAATTATCAAACTTGGTTTTTCTAAATTTGGTAAACGCTGTTCTTGAAACCATTTTTGAAATAAATCAGCGTTAATATTATCGTGGTAGTCTGCTGTCTTACTTGTACTGGAACATACCAATTATGAATTAGGTATAAAACCATCCTTGTTGCCAGCACTCAGTACGATAAAACTAAAATTTATTCGGTTAAAAATATTTTTAACAAATCGGACTATTTTAATTACCCTTTCCCTTTTCCTATCGGTTTGTTTTTTATGCTTTTCAAATCATTATCTTGCCATAATTTTCGAATGCTTCCTCGACTAAAATCCACGTCTCATCCGAAAAGACAGGATCGTAACTAATTTCACAACTTTTATTAGCAAAATATTTTCGCAAAAATGTTGCTCGAGCACCAGCAATATGAACCTGCTCCATTAAACGCCTACTTCCATCGTCAACTTTGAATTCAAAACCAATTTTGTGTAACAATTGTTTCAAACTCGTTTTATTGAACGTAAATATTTTATCTTCTTTGTACAGTTTGGAGTTTTCGATAGCAATATGTGAGCCTAAAATTAAACAGTGATTAACTCCATTTCAACAATAATTTTTGAATTATTTACTAGTTGCAAGCATGGTGTAAATTTTTCGTTTCAAAACGTTTTTCACGTATTCGTCGACATCCTCTGACTTCTACTTCAAACGCAGTCTATGTTTTTGCGATGAATCCGGCGCCGATTTCCCATATTTTAAAGGGAGAGCCATTTTTGCCTTTGTCCGAGTTACGGTTTTCTCGGAAATACCGCATGCGAGAGCAGTTCGCTGCAGCATCATATTACATAAATATAAATTCAAATAGTGAAAATTATTAGCGTACCTGGATAATGGAAGTTAAAGGTAAAACTTGGCCCCCCGCTATCGTGTTCCATCTCGAAATAATGCAGTATATTCGTTAACATTACATGAGTTTGGCTTTTCAAAGATTTACCTTTTAATGACACCATTATTTGCTGCAAAATAAATAAATGCATTCAATCAATTGGAAATACATTTTGCATTATAAACTTGCCTCGTAATAGTGAATATTAATAATAATAGTTCTTAAAAAAACTGTTGTTTACAAATGCAATGGAAACTAATAAATTACGAAGCGAGAGATAAATTATTATAATTACAAAACACGATGCGATTATACGAAACGAAATACGAAGAATAATTTGAGGTTAAATAGCCAGGAAGACATCTGACAGCGTCATGCGCTTTCACTTTAGAATCGACATACGTTTTTAAGTCCTGCATTTAAAATATATAGCAGACGTATAAATTATAACCCGTCTTTCTTTAAGTGGGAACTTCGCACTAAGATAAAGGGAAACAGATACATTTCACAGTAATAATTATATCCCCATTCTCGAGTCCGCCATGAGACACCTCTCTCCGGCGCTACTATATCTCTGTTGTGGTTCTATTGACGTACATTCTGTGTTTCTATAGTCTCGTATTTAATCACTGATTTTGTGCTTCCTTCTTTCTCCGATTGTTAGTTCTTTGGTTAGTCGCATACTTTGGTTATATAATCCCTCAGGAATTTTATAGACTTGGTTTTAAAATTATTTTAGTGTGTAGACTCAGTAATTAGGTTCACTCGATGAGGAGTAATTATTAGTCTTATGACGTTAAAGACGTGTATTTATAGTTATTGCAAATAAAATATGAATGATGTATGTTTACTCTTAAAACCAGAGCACACAAGTATTATTTGATGTGCACAGGTCCAAATACGTTATTTACTAAACTTAATATAGACGGATTGTTATTATCTTAAATGAAGTTAGATTTATGTCTATTTTAATCTTTTATTGTAGTTGAGTGTCATTTTTTGTAAGGTTTTGTTGTTGCCACATGTCATTTATACGCAATGTAATCTTTACTTACAAAATATTATTCACACTGTTAAAATGAGAAGTGCTTTACAGAAAGGTTAAATGTATAAAAGTGAAATGGACAAATTTACTTTTACATTTACTAACGCACATGTAATATATTTAACGTGAAATAATTATTCCATACAATTGGTTAATAGTGGTACAGTGACTACCTGCCCTAAATCAGGACGTTTGGCCAGTTTACCTGTTACTATAAACACACGTACCTACATTGCAGTTCATTACAACAAATTACCGATACTATTGTAATTTACTTTTTCACCTCATTACAATTTTTTTGTTTATCTTTTTCACATAACGATACTTTTATATTTTATACACCCAATACAACTACAATACAAAATGAACAGTGAAAACTGAAGTTGAGGTGCTATCATGTATTAAGGTCCTGAAGGAGGCAAGCAATCATTTGCAATACACATTTGAGCTTTATCCTAAACTGACGAATTAGAGCTATTGTTTTGAGCTTAATCGTGATTGACAGTTTAACATGAAACCACAATTTTAAAGGGATTCTTGCTAGTCTTTGCTTTAGTTTAAAGTTACAAATTCTGCAACGCCCACCAAAAATCAATTGTTGAATTTTTTTGCAGAAACTTTTGTCTCAGTTTGATTAGTTGTGAGGACCTAGTTAGACTGAAGCCCTAAGCCCAAGCTTATTATGACTTTGCGGTGACCCGCCTCTGAGAGTTATGTGTATCAACCAAAAATATTTGTATTATAAGTAAAGAAAAGCATTGTTTTTCTTTACGAATCACGCTCTTTCTAATCGAGGCGCAGCCGAGATTAGAAACGTCATGATTAAAGAAGAACCTACTTTTCTTTAAGAATAATACATAAATTTTTTTCAGACACTAAATGGAAATGGATTACATTTTATAAGAAATTACTTGACAAGCGCGAGAATCAAATTGCCGTTTCCATCTCTGCAGCAATAACCAATAATAGGTAAATTATGTCGTGTTATCGCGTGAAGTTATGCTTGCTTTTTTTTCATGAAAAGGTTAATTTTCCTGAATACATTTATTTATTTTAGGTTTTATCTTTATATTTGATTACAAGCTGAAAGACCGAAATATTCCACGCTGTGATCGACATATTCCATGTTGAAAAGTACGTTGAGAGTTAAAAGAAAACGTGAATATATCGAATTATGGGAAGTTACAGTTATATTTAAAGTGCCAAAGTGAGGGATATGAAGCAAAAAAATAAAAAATTCTCTCGCAGGATGAAGTGGCAAAATTTTTGACAGAAGCGCCGGACGATGCCTTCCTTATGACATAATCTGTATAGTGTAGTGAGGAGCTAGAAAGTTAAGCTAAGACAAGGAAATAATCAGATGAAATGAGATTAAGATTGAGTTGTACAGAAGACATGTAAGCTTGCGTCTAAAACATATCAATCACTCAAGATTATCTATATTTTATATGAACAGTAAATGTACAGTGCAACCTGTGGGGATCCACAGTATCTACAAGATCCCGAAGAAAATTGCCCACTATTTGAAATTACCCAACCTAGACGGTTACACTAGACACTGTCTTGGTCGAACATCAACTACTTTTCTTGCTGAGAGTGGAGCGGATATCAGGATGCTCAAAAATCATGGAGGGTGGTGATCAAACACGATTCCAGAAGAATGTATACAAGAAAGCATTAACAATAAAAACCAAAAATTAACCACAATTTACTCAGACAAATTAAAGTGAATTAATGTGATTAACAGTATTACCTTCGATGTATGAGATTCGCTATGATATACGAACACAAATTGTATAAGCAAAGCAGAAATGTTGAGATACCGGCAGCGTTTTATTAAATGATGGTAGCAGATCTTGGATCGCAAAATTGCAGATAATTGCATATCGAGTTAAATATCTATTTGATGGATGCGCCATCCGAATGAACGAATAAAACTAATTAGAAGTATCTAAAAACCGTTAATCGGATTTTTATGAAATTTTACTTCAATAGGTTTTTCGTACTGGAACTCTCTATTGAAAATATTTTCGAACATGCAGCACTCTGGTTGCAGCGGAACCTGGTATCAACTGGATTTTTTAAATATGAACATACATATTTTTATTTTTTTCTAGATAAAGCTTTACATTATAACAAACTTTTGTCCGAAGCTTTTTTTTAATAACTGAAAAACTATTAGAAAAAAGTATAATAATGTTTTATCAAATATACCTTATTTTCGATAGGCACAAGAAAAGTGGGACATTCCATTTAAAATAATGAAGATATGACTTATTTTTGAAGATACTTCCGTCATTAAAACAATATTTTTTATAAACTTGCACATATTTCTATCATTGGTTTGATCTTCGTCAGTGCAAAATTACAAAAATAAAAAAAATAAACCTAAACTTTTTATAAAAACTAATTAATAAAACAGTATAAATGTCAAAAGTGCTACACTTTTCTTCGAAAATAATAGAAAATTTTGAGATTAATATTTATAAAATAACACGTACCTAATACATAAAATATTAAAATTCAAAATTATGGTCAATGCCTAACAAATAATCATTAATATCTATTCCTTAGGAAGATAAATGCTAATTACCATTAATAATGGTTAACCCAGATTACCTACCTAATTGAAGTAGGTACAAACATTTAACGAACTTATCCATAAATTTTTAGAAAGATCAATTCTAATAACGTTTAATATATAATCCGGATTATAACGTCGCGTCAGTGAAAAACAATTAGAGTTTAAACTTAGAATTTTAAATTAATTTTACAAAACCAAATTATATTAATATATTATAATATTATATTAATTATATTAAATATTATCATTTTTTCCTACTTGTTTATTGTTCTCTAACCCACATTCAGAAAACGACAAAAAAGATTTTGCTCATAATTTTTCAATTTTGTAGAAGTACACCATTTAGGGGCGAAACGGCCGGGGGCGAAACGGCATCAGAAGTGAAACGGCGGGGGCCAAACGATGGGGCGAAACGGCGAAAGGCGTGAAACGTCCCCATCCAATTTTCTAAAATAAAATTATAATTTAGAGGTAACTTTTTACATTTTACATCCAAAAGTAATCGTTTATTAGAATTTTCTCAATGCCTAAAATTTTAGTGTTGTAATAGGTGAAATAAGTGATTATTTTCTAAAGAAGGTTTTGCCAAAGCTATACTTCTTGGTTTAATTCTAACATCCGATTTATGTTGTTGTAAAATACGATTTTTTAAAGATTGTAATGTAGTTCCAATATGTATTCTTTGACAATTATTACAAGAAATTTGGTAATAGTATTTGTTTCTTGATTGCTCTGTGTAACAGATTTTAAGTTTGAAAATAACCAAGTGTCTATATTTTGTGACTCAAAAGCTGGTTTTAATTCATATTTAGCTAAAGATTTATAAATTATACATTTTTTTATTTGTGTCAGGGATTGAAATATGCTTATAATTTTGATTAGACATGTATGTTTTAAAATTATTACAAAAACAATGAACTCTTTTTTTGACAATATGTAATATTACTTTTGGAGGATAATTATTTTTCTTAAAAGCACTTATAATTTGTTATATTTGTTTTTTTTTTTCTAAAAATGGGGTCTGAAGGTTTCAAACATTTATCAATTGTGCTGTTACTATATATACACACACACAAAGTGATCCAGATTGATTGTAGGGTTTGTAATTCCGCTGTGGTCATATTGTTATCAAAAATATATTATAATACTGGAAAGTGTAAGTTTTTTATCAAAACTTTCATCCGCTGGGGTCATGAGCGTGCGTAAATACGTATGCAAACTGTCATGATTTGCTTCCTTCTGTAATTTTTAGGTTATAATTGTTATTGTCAGGTTTTTTGGATGAACATAGTAAGTTTATCTTGGAGGCTTATTTTCGGTCTGGGCAACGAGACGAAGGTGGTGTCTGGAAATATTCACACAGCATATTGCTGTGGGCTTGTAAAAAACTGAAAATGCACCCGTACAAAACGTCTGCATTACAAGTGTTTCTGCCACCTGATTTTGAAAAGCGTCGAACGTACTGTACCTGGTTTAACGAAAATCTCAATAACAATGATGTTTGGATATAACATTTTTCAGTAGCGAGGCATGTTTTCATCCAAGTGGCTATATAAATTCCCAAAATTACCGAACCTGGTCAACTGAAAATCCCCATGTATTTATTGAAACTCTATTACATCCAGTTAAAACTGGAATTTGGATTGCCATATCGATAAGGCGAATAATTGGAGCAATTTTTTTTAAGGAAAATATAAATTCCAAAAACTATCAACAATTAATTCTAAGACCTTTTAGTAAACAACTGCACGATTATGAGCTTCAAAATGGGCGGAGAAATAAAAATGCCAGCATTCTTAAAGGGAAAAAGATATCTTTCGCCAAAAGATATTGAACAAACTAGAAAGATTGCTAATGTTATGATTCATGTAGAGAGGGAATTGGGTTATTATGCCAGAAATATATCGTTGCTGACACTATACCAGTGTATTTTATGAGTAAAAAGAAATGGGATTCCTGTCATAGATAAAATTGTTACAGTATGTTATGCATTAACAAATCTTAGTGCAACAGTAATCCTTAATGAGGATAGATAATTGTAATGGGTAAATATTGTATTGTCATTAATATGTAGAAAAATTTTTTATTCCATCTTACTGTAGATATTAATAAAACTTTAATGCAAAAACGTATCCTTTAAGATACCTACTACTGTAAAATACATAATGAATAAAAGTTGATAGTAATACTAAGTTTTTAATTCCATTTTAGCAAACTCCTATAAAGTAGTAGTAATGCAACAAGTTTTATCATTCATACTTATGTACCACGAGCATTATAAGCACGAGAAACATTATCTAATAAGGTTCAAGGTGCACACAACTTGGTATCATGCTTTTACCGGCATGTTTTAAAATGTAGCTGTGTGGGAAGTTATAACTCAGTGTATTAATTAATTAATGTATTTGCTATAATGATGGTTATGATTGAATAACATGTAAGTTTTTTAAATGTTACACAATTTACAAGTACTCTAAAATTAAAGAACATGAATAAAAATAACTGAAAATACATCTAACATTTCACTATAATGATGAGAACTGTGAATTTACTTTTAGATTTTAAATGTGACAGCAGTTTTTTAGCAAAACCATTTATTTGTGGGTAGCCCTCTTCATCTCAATAAATTTTAACTGATACCATTTTATTGAGCAATATATATATATATATATATATATATATATATATATATATATATATATATATATCTGCAAAATATTAACGCATCATTTGGATTTTTACACTTGCGCAAAATATCACAACCAGATGGATAAGATGGCAAAATTGTGAAATGATGAATTTCAGGAGCAGTTGTAGTCTCTGCAATCTGTTCTGCGGTAAAGTATTTGCCCAATAATTCGGGCATCACTGCTTTTTCATTCATTCTTTTGCAATTTGGCTCTCCGTTATCCAGAACTGTTCATTGAAATATACTCGTTCAATGAAGATTGAGTGTTTGCTCCAAACTACAAAGTCATAATACTGTCTGTTACTAACAGCCATTTGCATTTGCACCTGGTAATAGTAAGCATGTTTATGATCTAGGTTAATTCCCTACACCCCTCCTTTTAACTGTACATGTTTTAAGCAAGCATTTTTTAAAACAGCAGGTTCTTCGACTGTGGTGGCTGGAACCCAAAATGGACACTTCACTGCAAGGCATCCTACCCATAGCAGTCACAATTCACCAAGGAATCTGGACTTGTCCCAAAAAATGGCATATCTTTATTGATTACCAAACCAACATTTGATACTCTAAATTCACATGTACAGTCATCTCGTACTTCCTATAAGAAGCAATATACAGATTCTGCTTCATGTTTACATCCATAAGCTGTTGGTTTTGAGCTAAGAGTTACAGTTCGAAGATAAGATTCCTTTTAATAAATTGATGGAAGGTTTTATGACATTTGTTTTGCACACTGCTTTGAATTTTCAAGCAGTTATTCGTCCCTTGCGGTATAAAAACCATTCTTCCTCTTGTCAATTCTTCAATAATATGACATGTTTCGCTAGATAAATTTATGTCTATTGTTTGTCCAATTTCAATTAACTGTGTTTCTGTAAATTTTCGCTCAAGAATAAATTCGTTGACCTGTAAAATATATAATAATAACTTAATTTTATAACTCTAAAATTGTAATCTTTACCTTTAACAGTACCAGGGTTCTGATCACTCCTGATATTTTCTTCACACAGAGTACTTTTACCCATTTACACTAAATCAATTTGTAAGCATCCAAACTTTTGTAAGCTCGAAATTCACTTTGTGTATAGGTATTTTTAGTAAAAACTAAATAATTAACAATACCAAACTAGGAAACCTTTGGAAAGTTTGTGATTTCAGAACTACACCTACTATATTTACAAGATATGGGTCAACATTATTTACAAGTTTTATTTTCTCTAAATGGCGTTTTTGAACTTCTGGTTCCAGGGTGTTATAAAATAGTTGCTTTTATCGCACATACTTACGCCAATAAGTTGAAAATTTAAGGTAAAAATCTACGAACCGATGTAAAATGCATAAGCATCTATGGTTTATTTACCTTCAGTATAGTCAACTGTTTGCAAATGACGTCAGACGCCCACGTCCTATTTTTGTCATTTAAAATTTTGCTGTATTTATTGTTGATATATCAACTTTTGAATTTCCCGCCCAATCAGTAATACCCGTATGTACACCACTGGAAATAGTTGGGATCACTAAATGAGATAAGTGGAGAATAGCTTTTTTGAAGTAAGCGGACCACTTCAATCATCTGGTTGACCCAGTATATAGTTGTATCACGAGAGTTGGCGTGCACGTCATACTTGTAATTGTATGTATTAAGATTAAAATTTGAAGTCAATGCAGCGTATTTTACATATTTAAGAAATAATGACGTCAGGAATGAAATCTAGCAAATCGTAACAAGGCAGTGTTGCAAATAATACTTTACCCACAGGTAGTTGCTTGTACTACTTTAAAATTGTCGTAGTAATATTTTACGTACTTAATTAATCCATTGTGTATAAAAAGTACATTAAAAAATTAATTAAAGCTTAGTAAAGCCAAATGCGGAATTCTAATAAGTGCAATATAGTATATTAAGTATTAAGAACAGTAAGGACAGTTTACCGATCGACGATAATGTAATATTGGAGAAGATCGCTAATCAAATGTCCCCATCCCAGAACTTAAAATCGCAGCATAATTTTATTGTGAGTATAATAGATAGTTTTACTTAACATAATCTGTTTTTCTTGAAGTTCGGCATTTAGGGTTCCGACAGTAACATGTTTCTCTATAAAGACAATAAATTTATTTATAGGTAATTAAACAAAAAGTTATCACTTACTCTGAGCATACATATTATACAAAGTATTTATAATGCTCATCTTTACACAATCCGGTAAGTCAACTGATTTTGATTTTTTGCGAGGTCGTTTCTTTCCAGGACTACGCAAAATGGGATTAATTGCACTGCGTGTTTTAATCCTTGTCACTGTGCGCAAACTAATCTTGAAAGCATCTGCTACTCGTTAAAACAATAACAATGTAATTCATTGTGTGAAATTATTTATATATACTGTAAATCTTCTCTCTATAGATTCTGTCACACTGTCCATCAGCACATTGTAAAACGATATTCTAAATCTGTCCTCTTCTCTTTGCGGTTGTTCATCGTTACTTCTTTCGTCACAGAATTTTTTTTTTTCTATTCCGAATCTCAGAGAAACCTTCTTCAATTTCACCATCAAGATCGTCCCTAACAGCCATTTTGTCTTTGGCCCGCGATATGAATGTCTTGGTAGCATCTTCGATAGAATTCATATCTCTTTGTATTAAAGGAAGTTTTGCAAGCGCAGTCTTCACCATAGAATTGCATTTCAAGAGATCCATACCTTCAGTCTGCATATACTTTGAAAGCGTTATGCTAAACATTTTAGAAAACGTGAGCCATTATAATGGTTTCATATTTAAGCAACGCCGTTTTAAACTGACTCAGCGACTCTGACATCTGGTGACATTTTTGTTGTTTTCGATATATTGAAACGATTATTACATCGACATACAATGCTCCTTCTGGTTCACCGAAGGGTCCAAAACCTTGTTTATAGCTGCTTATTTTGCCCACCAACGCGTTTCGCCAATAGTTTGCAGCTTTTTCTTAGTCGGTCTGTGAAGTTGATTCAAACGTCCATCCTCTTATACGACTCTTTGAAAAATACTGCAATCGAATTTAATAGCGAAAAACGAAGCAGATTTAATGTGTCCTTCATAACATCACAAAGCACAAGATTTAAAATATGGGCATAACACCAGATGTAACATGATCAGGATTAGCATTTTCATTTTAACAGAAAACCCATGTATTCACTTTGCATATTGCTTGCTCCGTCAGTAGAATCTGCTATGCAATTTTCTGGATTCAGATCATTTTGCAGAACGTCAAGAAACATCTTGTAGAAACCCTCTCCGGTAGAGTCGTGACATGGGACAACCGAAAAAGCTTTTCGTTTATCTTGCCGTTGTATACGTACCTAAATTTTTTTGTATAAAATTAAAAGCAAAATAAAGGGATTAATACCGTAGTACTATGGAGCATTGATCTGTGACTGAAATATCCTCGTGTGTCGATTTCAACTGAATACATTTGGGCTTCTGAATTTGATGGCTTATTTGTTTTCATTATATCAGTTATTATAGAAATTATTGTATTCACAGTTTTTGAAATAAAAGTTAAAAATTGCCTTTACGCTGTTTATTGCTTTTGTCATGTTCCTTTTGACTTATTGAATGATCACATCTAAATGCTTTTCAAGATTACGTCGAATTTAGACAAAAGCAATATCGTTTCTAAGAAATTTCCATGATCGAGATTTTCATTTTGCAACATATATGCAGCCTCGTTTACTGAGCGATAAGCTAAGCCTTTTTTACCGATGAATTTAATAACATTTATTATAACATCCAAAACATGTCTGTTGTTTGCAACTTGTTTGTTCCTCAAATTCAGTTGTTCGCTGAATAGTAACTTGTCTATGGACTTATTCTTCGTAAACATGAAATATGCCTTGCAACACTTATCATGATTTGCCGATTTTTCTTCATGTTCTTCGATTCGTTGATATACATGTCTCCAGTCAGACATGCCTTCAATGAAAACGCTTCGTTCATTATTTGCCGAAAATGCTCAAACTGTGCAGAATAAGGCTTGTTTGGTGGAGCTATAAGTCAACCATTTCCGAGGAGTTCCATTTGGACGCTTAAATGCCTTCTCTACTTTAAAGTGAATGTTAACGAACGATGGTAACAGCGGAACGCGCGGATGGTACTCAAAAAAAAAACCCAGTTCACTTTCATTTGGCCTCCTAAAAAAATCCAAACTATCATCAATAACTTGCTCATTGATAGTCGAATTATTGGCTTCGTCGCTTATTTGCTTTTCACTCGTTTCTGTCGTAGTTGCGAGATTCAGAGGCTCTTGTTCTTGGGAACTTCTCTCCGACACATTTTGCTTACAATTCTGATCCAAGACCGAAGGCGAACCGTCTGTAAGGAACTAGCACTATCCTGTGGGCTCTCGGAAGTTTCCGTCCGCGGCATTCGAAGTGGAGGCTATAGCATCATCGGCAATATGAGAAAACAATGTTTTCAAAGATTTACAAGATTTTCCTTGTTCGATTAGTTTGCGTTTTCTTTTCGCCCTATTTTTTTCAGCTCCTCCTTTCTGTTTGCCTTGGCCTGGTTGGGAACCAACTTAGTGGTTATACAAAGAAAAAAATTTAGTTAAATTAATTAAAAAAAAACTTTAACAGTTTTTACAGATTAAATACAAACAATGCATTAACAAGGAGTTAAATTAACAATTCATGAATGCTAAAATAAGAATTTTAATCCAACTGTTGGAAAATGTTAAACGGAACAATTTTGTGTTAGCTAAAATAAAGTATACATCAAATAAATCTAACAGGATTGATAAGAAGCTTTCTAAATGTTGAATTACTAATTCAATGAATAAGTAACTTTAAAGCAACATTTTTATTGCATATATTTTAATATTACTTAGCTGAATTAGGTCGCAACTGACATGCAATTTTTGATTGCGCAACGGTTTGATTGCAAGTGGAAGTGATTGCAAGTGCGACTGACAAGCTTTGATATTCAAACTCAGCAACTGTTTAGTTAGTCAGCGCGTTGCCATTTAAACACATGGCACTCAAATCTTGCAACCAAACTGTTGCGCAACTAAAAATTGCATGTCAGCACTATCTGTTTAAAACACAAAATCCATTTTGTAAATATGCATTTGTTTTTAACATTTTTAAGATAGTTGAATTAATAACTTAATTTCCCTCAGTGTGTATTTCTGGTATCGTCCTCGTCGTTCTTTTCCATTGTATTTGCAGGCACTATACACTTATCACTTAATATACGAACTACTCACACTATGATATGGACAAGGACTTGAACTTGGTGAACAAAACTTACTTTATTATGAAAGCGAATAAAGCGACTCATGACTACTTGTGTGTCTGCGTCTGATTCATGACCGATTCGTTGAAATTCAAATTTCCACCAATGAGCGAAAAGCGCTCTCCAACTGGAGTCGGCTGAACGTAAACATTGTTATCGCTGTTTACATTAAGCATATTATTTATGACTTTAGTCAAAACAAATTTGGTATACATATATGTAAGTTCACTTGTACACCCTGTTCCAATTTAATTGGCACTGGCGTTTCATTTAATAATAAATTATTGTTAAATTGTTGTAAAAATGTGTTATTATGTGCGTTATTATTATACTATATTAGTGGCAATCTAATTTAAACAGGGTATAGCAGTCGGTACAGGGGCCCTATTTTCTTTAATTAGTAATATGGACGGCCCACAGGGCCTTTGCCCTGTTGCCCGCCGGGCCCATCCATCCCTGGACTAGGATAATGTGATTTTGATAGAAAATTTCAGATTGAAACTAATAATGGGGCTAGGACAACGTGATTTTGACAGAAGCTTTCAGATAGAAACAATCTGTCAGAATGACGCAGATTTGTCACTTATTTGTCACTTAATAATGATCAACTTACACGTCTTACATAATAATCTATTATTATCTTCAAGAGACTAATAAACTTGTCAGTATTACTCGCGATTTCGATAGTTTAGAGTTTTGTTTTATTGCGTTTATTTCAAACCACATCCTAATAATGGGGCTGAAGTTGAACATAACAATGGGGTTAGGACAATGTGATTTTGATAGAATAGAATAGAAACAATCTGTCAGAATGACGCACACCTGTCATTAGTCATCACTCCGAACTCCGAAGGAGACTTAATTGAGGCTTCAAGGTAAAGTAGTATATTACGTTCAACGTGTAAGTTGATCAATCTTTCGCTCATTATGCAGTCTCGGCTGTCGCCTCGACTGCAAAACTTGGGCGCAATAATGATCAACTTACACGCCTTACATAATAACCTACTATTATCCACGAACACATTATAAGATGATAATTATAACCATATTTCTTTGGTGGAACAGTCTTTTTATAACCCGCGGACGTCATTATAACATGGCGGACTATAATGAAACGTCATTGATAGCAGTAGGCACAAAACTGAGTTTATTTCAATTATTTACAATGCAATTATTACAGTTAGTCGTGTTTATACTAGGTGGTACAATTCCTCAATTTCATTCATCTTATTTCTGGAAATATCTCAGTTATTGCGTTTTAAACTAACTAAACCAAAACGTCAAATGAATTATCAATCATGCTTATTGGTTTTGTACCCGTTTCCATGATAACGCACTAGTACGTAGTATCATAAATGAGATGTATTTCTTTTGAAAACAATTAACGTTATAATTCCTTTTAAATATTAAATAGGTATATTAATGGTGCATAAAATTTTGTATGCATTGCGGGCTTAACTGGTCCTATGGCGCTTTCCAAGGACTCGCGCTCGGGTTCGAAATAGCGCCTCGGACCACATAAATCTCATTATGCTCTTAATACATACTTAACTATTAAGTAAAATAAATTTAATTTATTAAAGATCTAGCTAGTCTTTTCTAGAATAGTTTTAAGATTTACTTAGTTGGCTTTCAAATACGTTTACCTCACTGTTACTGCAGGCTTTTTTTTGCGTTTCCATATTTCATACATTTGTTTAACAACTTTTTTAAAGCTGTTATCGTTTACTCAAGGCGATAACTGTATTTGTAATCTGTAAAAAAAAAAACGCTTTATTATTGCATGATCCAAATGTGCAAGTAGAACGTTCTTTTTATAATCCCTACGATAGTACAATAAACTCTAGTTTGGATTTTATTCCTGGTTTTATTGTTTTAATTTATCTATTTAAATGTTTTAATGCGTGGATAAAGATAATATATCATTGCCATATCAGTGTCGGAAACATTATTATGGAATTGATGTAATTAATTTAACTCATTGTAGTACGTGGTGCCATTGCTGATGCTAATGCAAAAATAAAAGGTGGAATAAAAACAAATACAAGATACAATTAGAAAATTATTAAAGTACAAATACATTTATTTACAAAACCACAGCATGTAGAAATTCATTTCATACATGTAATTACTTAATAATAAATATCAATTTTGGAAACGCATTTTTTCCTTAATACTTTAGGTTTGAATATAATTTAAGGTTTGTATTCAAAGTGTAGGTGAGATACACAATCATTTTAATTATTAAAATAAAAAACACATGTTTAATAAAATTTCACATTCTAGAAATAAATAGATTAACTATAGATAATAATAAAGGCTAATACCATTTAATTTACTAATTAAACCTGGTGATTTTTTCATTCTGAACATGTACGGGCGGCATACCATTATTTCTTGCACTTCCGAAATTAAATGTCTTCGATACCTTCAACATCCTACAATTTGGAGCATCACTTGATCTCCAATAAACCGTTTGCACTGCATTTCTTCCAGCAATATAACGAGTAGCTGCCCCAACAAGTGCTTTATGATGCATTGTAACTTAGATTTGTCACTGAACTTTTAACTATAGAGATTTATAATAGATAGGTATGTAGTCTTACAATACTCTGATTATAATGAATAACTTTATAAATCGGTCGGCTATTTATACTAAAATTGAAGGTCTTATCGCCTTATCGACAAGAAAGTGTTGATATAAAGACTTATTCACTGATACATTGCATGAAAATGTTTTGTATATAATTTTAAAATAATTAAAACTTATTAAATATTTTACTTTTTCGGAAATATAAAGGGTATTATGCAATTTATAGAATTATTTTCTACAGATTCTTAGTACTCATGAATCACATTATATTTAATTCATAATATAAAGGCAAATGAGGGGACTTTTAACAGTAATTAGCTAATTGTCATTAATGAGAGAAAGACTTATCGGGAACTCGTAATAAGAGGTTAGTATTTCCTTAAAGAAATTAGAGAAGAATGTAATTTATAGCTTTATAGGTACCAATAAAAATTTCAAGGAAATTATATTTTGCTCTAATTTAAAAAAAAGTAATTGTTTTAGATTACGTATTTTATACTGAAACAACAGTACTACGTATTTTATGAAGCCCTTGGGCAATATGAAACTATGAAATGCTAATCTTCACGTCAGTATGCACGTCAAACTTGAGTAATCCGTGTTTAAAATTTGTTTTTATTTGTAGATACAGTTAAAGTAACCTTTCAGTCCATCATAGAATTACAAATTTGAGTTTAATGTTGCAATTTTTTTAATAATATTAATAATATTAATTTATTTCCAACAGCATGACAGCTATTACAGGAAAATTAAAAAAAAACGGTTAATTTAATCTTTATAATAATTAAAAAGTAACTTATTTACTAAAATTCAATTCCAGTGCAACTGATAGCTTTCTAATGTAACATACTAACAGGATTTATAAATTAAGATAGGTTAGACAACATCTGTACAAAACTAAATTTTATAATTATGGAACTACAAACATATTTTTGAGCACAACTGATATTCAAACTCTTTAGTTGGTGTAAATATATCAACATCTTCACAAAACGATTGAATACTAGAAATATTTTGTTTAGGAGACCAAATTAAGCAGACATAATTTAATTTACTGATAACAAATGCCTCATACAGTGTGTGAATAGGTGCAGTTAAACTAAATAATTTACTATTACTAATTATAAAACCTAACATACTATTACATTCAGAGACTGTTTTCAAAATGTGTCTATTAAAATTCAACTTGGTATCAAAAGTAATACCAAGATCTTTGATTTCTTCCTTTCTTAATAATTTGCTTCCTTCTATGTTATAATCAAAATAAATAGTTTGACCTTTTCTTGAGAATGCCATAGAATAACATTTTTTAATATTAAGACGTAGACCATTTATGATACACCTATCACGTAACGTATTAAGATCACGCTGAAAATGTTCACAATCAGCATTAGTGCTTATTATCTTAAACAGTTTTAAGTCACCAACGTATAGAAGACACTGGTTTGACAATACATCACACACAGAATTAAAGAACACTAAAAACAGTAATGTACCCAGGTTACACCCTTGAGGAACACCACTCGTTGCAGTATACTCCTTAGGTTGAACACCAAGTTGCTCCACAACTTGCTTGCGTTCCCAAAGATAGAAGGAAATAACGATTACAATATTGTTACTAATTCCTGAAGTTGCTAAAGTTTCTAATAACTTTTTATGTGGTATAAGACCAAACACTTTTGTTAAGTCTGTGTATATAGCATCCGCTTGTTTATTTGCGTCCATTGCTTCTGAGATAAATTGTGTAAAATTGCACAAATTAGTTGTGGTTCATCTTTGAGGCACAAAGCCATGCTGGCGCAAAGATATATTTTTACTAACAACATTGTATATTTGTTCATAAACAACAGATTCAAAGACTTTTGAAACACAGCTTAAATTGCAATAGGCCTGTACTTTACTACATCACTTTTATCGCCTGATTTAAAGACAGGAACAATTTTAACAAGCTTCCATGTTACAGGAAAGTGTCCAGTAAATCTAAACTTGTGGTTTGTTTATTTTTCAGGTTACGAAGGGACTTGCGCAAACCTCCTCCGTAAGGTAAAAATCGCCTAGATGTGTGAAATGTTGCAAATTATTCAATTCATTACGTTCCTGTATTCCGTAAACAGCGGTAAACTGCGAAGCAAAAGCATTTACTATATTAATTGGTTTTCTAAACATTCCCCATTTAGATTCATAATACCTGGTATCCTGGTTGAATTCTTCAAAGAATTTATATAGCTTAATTTATATTGCCTAATCAAGATTTCCGCCTCTTTACAAATTCTAGTTTTGCTGTATTAATTTTTGATTTACTTCAGATCTAATATTATTATATTTTCGTGATAAAAGGTATGTTCGGGGTGTAAAATGATGAGGATGTGTAACGAATGAAGAACAAAGTACCGTGAATTAATTGATTTGGAATATTACCAATAAATAAAATGCAAATCAAAGCATTTATATGTGTAATGTAAAACCTGACAAACCAAAAATATTTTACCAGGTTTCAACAGACTTTATACTGAACAACTTTAATTGTTTCTGTTTCATTCAACCACAAACTTTGGGCAAACTTTATCCACTGTTACAATGAAGTAAAATGCGTTTTACAGTATCACGATTTGTTGTTTTGCCTTAAAATAAATTCAGTTATGGAACGTATTAGATACACTTTTTACCTTCCGACCTACATGTACACACGTATAGAAGGTTATGCAATTGACATTTTGTGGAGTGTGTGGGTGCGTGCATGCGGATGACTGGCATGTGTTTTATTGAAATATAAAATATCTGGTGTGGAACAACACACAACCTCCCAATCTACAAAGTGGAAATGAAAAGAAATGAAATAATTTTAATAATAATTTTTTTAAGGGTAATTATGCAAACTTTTTTCGATAAATATCGATAATACAGTTTAAGCATTTTCAATCTTAATTAATATTTAGACTTTTTCGGCTGTATATTAGAAACCTTACAAAGAAAAGTTATGTAAATTTAATTTTGTTTAAAAAAAATAATAACACATTTTCCTGTAAAATTGATTGTTATTCGAACACTTAAATGCTCCCTTAAAAATGTGTTGTCGCTAAATTACGCGTGTATCAAAAAATTGCATAGAAAATAATTAATCGATATGTTTAAGATCTGTAGGTTGGTATTTTTTATCTTTGAAATATACAGTTGTTTCATAAATACTTGAAAAAAACCATAAACTATGTCTAATAAATCCCCACCCCACCGATGAATTCCTTCTAAAATCTAATTAGCCACTGGAGAAGTGAGAACATTAAATTTTAAGTACACACGTATGGTTATTACGAAGTTCATTGCACACGCACACACACATATGCACGCACGCACGCACACACGCACGCTCGCACACGTACGCGCACGTATACGCACACGCACGCGCACACGCACACACACGCACGCGCACACGCACACACACGCACACGCACACGCACACGCACACAGCACACGCACACGCACGACGCGCACGCACACCACACGCACACGCACACGCACACGAAAACGCACACGCGCACGCAAACGCACAAGCACACGCGCACTCACACACATACACACACACGCACACGCACACACGCACACATGGACATGCGCACACACGCACACACGCACGGTATTTCTTAAATAGGCGTAATTCTAAAAACAACGGTCTAGAGTGCCGTGACAATTGATTCACCATCAGCAGAGACTAGTTAGAAGTTTTGTTATTATTGAAAAACAGTTGCAACAAATTTCATGTTTAAGTTTATTAACTGAGTAAAAATGAGCAAAAGTTGTGATAATAGAGAATCGTTATCGCAACAGACAAAACAAAAAAATTAACATGTTAATATTCGGTGGGTGAGTGAGTGACTGAGTGAGTGAGTGAGTGAGTGAGTGAGTGAGTGAATGAGAGAATGAGTGAGTGAGTGAGTGAGTGTGTGTGAGTGAGTGAGTGTGTGAGTGAGTGTGTGAGTGAGTGAGTTAGAGAGTGACTGAGTAATTGAGTGTGTGAGTGAGTGAGTGAGTAAGTGTGCGAGTGAATGAGTGATTTTATAAGTGAGTGGGTGGGTTAGTGAGTGAATGAGTGAGTAAGTGAGAGAATGAGTGAGTGAGTGAGTGTGAATGAGTGTGCGTGAGTGAGTAAGTGAGTGAGTGTGTGTGCATGTGTGTGTATGCGTGTGTATGTGTGTGTTTGAGTGTTTATGTGTGTATGTGTGTATGTGTGTATGTGTGTATGTGTGTAGTGTGTATGTGTGTATGTGTGTATGTGTGTATGTGTGTGTGTGTGTGTGTGTGTGTGTTGGTGTGTGTGTGCACGCATGTAAGATTCCTCGGCATTGTGGGGACTTTTATCGTAATATAGTTGCATTAGTGAAGAGTCCAAGACTTGTGTGGACATACTCACGTCCCTACAAATTATTTCTTATTTTCTTTACGTATAATATTCCCCGCTCTATCAGTGTGTAAGGTTTCAACAATTGAACCTTACTTATATGGCGTAATTGCCATGTGCTGCGCTCTACGTGATTTTTATATTGAAATATAGACTGATTTAACACATTTCGGATGTGATTATAACTAGTTCGAGTGGACCAACACTTAACGTGACTACATATCGTTGTGTGGGCACACTAGTTTTGTATGGACGTATACTTAATGTGCCAGTAACTGCACATGTGTACACATTCGTAAAGTAAGTATTAGCATTCTTTATGTAGACTTAGATTAAATATGAATGGAATGTTGCATTTTTATCTATTTAATATTCAAACTGTTGTTTTACATCCGTAAGTTATACTAACTTGTTTTGTGAGCACCCGTTTTATTCAACTATGGAATGTGCGTTATCTTTTTTTTTTATTACCTTCAACCTATATATACATATATATATATATATATATATATATATATATATATATATATACATATATGTATATATTCATATGTAGGTATAGAAGGTTATGCAATAGTCATTTTAAATAACGCTAAATCGACTACGTTATCTTAAAGCGTTTGACAGTTTTGCGAAGATCAGCCATGATGTTTGTGTGTGCGTGCGTGCGTGCGTGCGTGAGTACGTGTATGTGTACGTGCGTGTGTGCACGTGCATGTGTGCGTGCGTGTTGTATTTGTATGACTCGTGGGTGAGTATGTGCGCGCTTGTGTGTGTCTGTGACGTGGGGGTGTCATTATGACCACCCACACGCGGATACATGCGTGTAAGATGAAGTAATAAATCGATTTAGTGTTAGTGAAAAAAGTCGATTGCATAATCTTTTATACCTACATATGAATACGTTGGTTGGAAGTTAAAAATTCAAAGCCGCCTGCTTCTATAAACATACCGATAATACAGTTTAAGCATTTTCAATCTTATTTAATTAATGTTTAGACCTATTTGGGTTTGTATTAATAAACTTTGTAAAGAAAAGTTATGCAGAGTTTGAATTATTTTTAAAAAATATGACTGTTTTCAGATATTGGAAAAATTTTAACAAACATTTTAATTCAACCTTAAACATATTTTTACGCCAAAATAAGTGTCGTGCCACAAAATTTAGTAGAACCTAGATAATCGAAATGTTTAAGATCTATATGTAGGTATTTTTATATCTTTAAGATATGCAACTGCTTCAGAAATAGTTAATAAAACTGCCCCAAATAAACGTCCTATTTCCTGGATTTCTCTCAAAATCTAATGAGCTCCAGGAGAAATATAATTAGGCTTAAATACGAATCATCAAGTACGTATGTTTTATCGTTCTGAAGTTATCGTGGAAACTACGTCCATACACGCATGCACGCACGTACGCACAGACGCACGCACGCATGCACTCACGCTCGCACGCACCTACGCACGCTCGCAAATACGCACTCAAACAGACATAATAACCGATCTCGGCAAAACTTTGTCAAATGTCGTGAAATGAGCTAATAAGTTGATTTAGTGATGGTGAAAAAATGTCTATTGCATGACCTTCTATACCTAAATATGTATATGACGATTGAAAAGTAAAATTTAAACATTTGGTAAAAATTTAACTGCAAATTTTATATTTTAAACTAACGGCCAGATTGTAAACTGACTGATTATTGGCAGTAATTAACTGAATAGTTGAGTTCTCTCAGAATGTTTTGTATTTTATTGGGACTGATATATCCTATTTCTTGTTATATGCTCGCTTTTAAAGCTCCGATATTCTTGGGTCTTTCAATATATTCTTTTGACTTAAAGTAACCTTAAAAAGTGAAATAAAAATCAGGCGAACGGGCTGGCCATTTTATTGTACCACATCTGTCAATCCATTGACTAGAGAACACGTTATTTAGTTAAATTGGACCTTAAACTGCTAAATCAGACGTAGCGCCATATTACTAGTACGATATATTCCTATCAATTTCATTAATGTTGTCGTCATTAGGGAAAAAATGTGGGACATAAGAAATTCCTAACACCAATATAGACAGTTCTATTTATTCACAGGTTCGATTAAACAGTCCTTGCTTCTGCAGAAAATAAAATTTTAATCCCAAACAACTAATCCTGCTTAAACTCTTCTCCCATAAATTTGCATGACTGTAGCCTGCGACAAAATCATCATGAAACGCTCCTGCGCATTTTCATTCTCAAAATTCGAAGTACAGTCGTTTTACTTACATTATCATCGGATGAAACCTGTCTTGTAGATGTATGCGGAATATCTTCAATATTAGACATCTAATTTTGAGCCACGATATACGGCCGGTTTTTAAATATATATCTTCTTTTCTACTAATAGAATGAGAAAAGTGATGGTCCGTTTGTGTTCTCATTTAGTAACAAAATCCCATTACGATTAAAGGTTCAATTTGTTGTTTTCAGTAAAAATGAGATAACTACGGAAGCTAAATTTATACCAATAAAGATTAGCTACATTATTAATACAATAAACACTATTAAACCGCCTTGAAAATGTCAAATCAGAACACTGTTTAATAGACGGAAGCTAAAATGAAAAATACCACAATCAAAAACAAATTTAACGAAGTTTAATCTAATTATAATCTAAGTGCAAAAGTCTGAAAAACCTAAAGTTTGTTTGCTATCAACATATTCACAGCACTGCATGGAAGTTGGGTTTGATAGATCAACTAAACGCTAAAAAGCAAAATTCGGTAAATCATACAAACAACAAAATAATAGACCATGTGTTTACAGATGGTGCCATTGATGCACTTTCTAAAAGTTGGAATTTTGCGGCAATACCAAGAGTTGTAATACCGTTTAAAGATATAATTTCCGATGTTGAGAATTCTATTAAATTTTTAGTTTTGAGTGATGCGAATGAAGTTAGATATGAAACTGTTAACATCTTACGTAAAGCAAAACGTTCAAGGGTAATACATCATTTTATCAACGACGTGCCTTAGTAGGTCTCAAACGTAATAATAACTTGATGTATTGATATACTACCAACAGATGTTGCAACTAATATTTTAAATATGAACAACCGCAGCAACTATTTAAACCATAAACTTACCCTGAACTACTATAAGAT